>APFE031598753.1:0-22796 GCA_000404065.3 Pinus taeda
GCTTGCAGAAAAGATGATGAATGAGCATGGGCAAGAGATTAGGAAATTGTTGTCAAGGTGGAGTTTGTTAGTATTGACAACAAATTAGTTATGTTTTTTAATGTAAATTGTAATTAGGCGGTTGCATACCGAATAGTCGGTTTTGTAACGATAGATGTGACGATAGCCATGATATAAAACTAATGTACTACACATGAAATAAAATACAGCAGAGAAACATAATTGAATTATCCATTCAATTCAAATTCTGTTTCATATCTTGGCTAGGGTTCTCGGTTCTTGTTTCTTTCATTATTTCATCTGTCTATTTCTACAGGAGCTTGGTGCTGGTACAAACTCATCCATCTTCTGAAAAACTCTGGGCATAAGGTCACCACCATGGATCTCACAGGCTGAACACTGTGGATCCTAATTCAATCACTTCCTTTGAGGATTATGACAGGCCTATGAACATACTCTCAGAAATAACTCTCTCAGAAGGTTTGCAATCACCATGGATTCAATTGCCCATGACAGAGAAGCTTGTTCAGTTACCATGTAAATTATGAAGTTATTTGGTATATTTATCTGTTGTTGATGGATGTAGGTTGTGCTGGTTGGCCACAGTGCGGGAGGACTGAGCTTGACACATGCAATCCATGTGTTTGGCCATAAGATTGCTGTTGCAGTTTAGGTTGTTGTCACCATGCTGCCTCATGGGTTTTGTACAGACCAAGATGTCCAGCAAGTTGTTGACCTTATGAATCCAAAGCAATTACTGTTATTTAATGTTGTGATCTGAGCTTCAGGGACGATTTTAAAGACCCACATTGGTTTTTTATATATGCAGGTTTCGCTTTATATTTTATAGAAGTATGAGAGTGGGTCTTATAATACGAAACATTTATATATATGTAGAGATATGAAACATTTTTAATACTATATATGTAGCTTTTGCTCTGTGCAAACTGAATTGAATGGTAAAAGATACCCAAACATGTTTCATATACTTACGCCCAGTTTTATATACATATATGTGTATTTATTTGTTTAGGTAGGGAAATGAATTTTTTTTAATTCAATCTATGCAGGGCACTCCAGGCCTATTAAACGAATATGAATTCTACCATGGCCTTGGATCCGAACACCCACCAACAAGCCCAATGGTGCACAGAGAATTGGAACAAGAAATTCTATATCAACTCAGCCCACCTGAGGTATAAAATCTATCAGAATAGCACAACAAAACAACTCCCTAATTTCACTAGCACTTAAGGCATGTGGGTTTTATAGAAAAGAAGAATCCATCTGAATTTATGCAGTTTCCAATCATTCCCTGTGATTTCCACCAAAACCCAACTGGATATGTATTTATAGAGGCAACTTAAAACCCAATATCTATTTTTTCATTAAATGTTGATGTGGGTATGTTCAAATTACAGGATGCCGTTCTGGCCTCACTGCTGATAAGACCAACACCATTGCTGGCAATCCAGACAGCCAGTTTTACTGCAACTTCAGAAGAATTTATGAGGGTTCCAAGAGTTTATATAAAGACCTTGCAGGACAGAGTTTTACAGTTGGATAAACAGGAAGCGATGATCAAGATGTGGCCTCCTGATAAGGTCCTTAGCATGGATACCGACCACAGCCCTTTCTTTTCTTCCCCTCTGGAGCTCCATGGAGACCTGCTTCAAATTGCCCAGCTGTTTGCAGGTTAAAGATGCTCCAACAATGGTTGTACTTCATCTTTGGTGATATACTAAATATATATACCATCTGCTTCAGATGTACATATTCCTATTGACCCCATCGATCATTTCAACTCGTTATTGCACCGGCAAATTTAGACTTAGACTTAAAAAAATTGTTTTATATTGAACGCAAAAGGATAAGAACTGAACAAAAGTAGAAGCTAAATTTGATAAATGCTTTGAACAAAAGTAGAAGCTATATTTGATAAATGCTTTGATGTCATTTCCTTGGCTGAGACTCAATTTGTGTGTGTCTCTTTCTACACAAGTTGGTCAAGCTTGTTTACATTCCACGGCAGCTTATACTTCCATGGTTTCTACGCATAGTTATGATTATGAATTATCGTTCTCAGATTGCACTGGAAGGTGTTAGGGTTTTTTTTTCTGCCGTGACCATAGATACGTTGATTTTTAACATTTAATTTAATTCATTTTAGTGCGTTTTTTATTAGATTTTGGTTTTTTTGGGTTAAAATGTGACGATGCACATCGCTATATTCAATAATTTGGGATTTAAATGTTAATTGATGTTTTGATAAAAATAAATAAGATATTAATTGAATAAATTATAATAAAAATTTATTTATATATCTATTTTTTAAAGAATTACAAAGTTTATTCTGTCAAAAATTTTATACATAAAATATTTATTTTTTTGTTTTAATATATTTAATTTAAAATTTTTAAAATATTAATTATTATTTTACCATTTTCTATAAATCAAATTTAATATTTTATTAATATTAATTAAAAATACTTAAATATTAATTAGTTATGTGACTTTCTTCTCATTAGCAAGGTGCTTTAACATGAACTCAACAAATTGAGTTAACCTTGGAGGCTAGGTAGTTGGTTGATTATTTATGTATTGAAATATTTATTAATGCGATATATCTAAAGTATATTACAATTAGGTTTATGATATAGTGACTGTTATATAATAAATAATAATAATGCAATGATAATCTTAATTACTTTTTGTAATGTTTAACTTGCAATAATGATAAGTTATATTCTTTATTAAAGATATGATATATCATCTACTAATGATAACTTAGACATATATTCTTACAATAAATTATTATTATTTAACATAGACTAATACTCTCATGAATTGAAATGTCATATTCACTCCCATAATTAAATGATCTAAACCCCATTTTAAAAAGAAAGAAAGAATGAAAGAGGAGAAGAAGACTGAAAAAGTTTTGCAAATAATTTCCATGGCCAAAATCTTTCTCTTATATCTATATAATATATAATATTATATAATATATATATATATATATATATATATATATATATATATATATATATATAATATATATATATATATATATATATAATTTGGTTAAATATCAAAGGAGGGTAGAGGGGGCTGGTGAACCAATATTTATAATTTTTCATACTATTTCATACCTCTATTTCTATACTTATGATTTTTCACTATTGTAAAATAAGAAAAAAAAGATAAGCCAGACATAATCAATTGAACACATGTAACATGATATATTTAATGTGGAAACCAAAAATGGAGAAAACCACAAAATAATTTTTTCATTAGATGATGAATGTAGGCACCAACCTACACTTACAAGATTTTCAAGCACCCACTTACACAAGACACCTATCCCTTTCAAATTTACAACCTCCAACCTATAGGAGACACCAATCCCCAATTGTTGTAGGCACCCAACTATAGGGAACACCAATCCCCTCTTGATCTTTGATTTGAATTATGTTTGTTGCAAACTAATATGCTCTTTGCTCTTCTCTTTCTTTGCCCCCTCTATACTCACACTAGTTTTTGTTGTCACTTAGCAAATGTATTTGTTGTATCTCTCACTCTTACTATTTATCTTACAAACTCACGTAGATTTCATTGTACTCATACTCCTTGCTCATTGTCCTTTTACAATGTCTTGATATCTTGATTACACTTCTTTTACATCTCCACCATATCAACAACTTCACCAATTGTATAACCATGTATTTATACAACATGAATTCTTCCATGAGTCCTAGCTTTACTATGGGTATCAACCCAAATTATTTACCCATGGTATTATGCCTTGACTTAGTCTTATCCTACACAGCTTGTCAGCGCAATGAAGAATTTCCTTTCACACAAAAAATCTTTCTCTTCTACTCTATTGAATGTATCTTCCTCTTTGTCCAATGTTATAGTCTTTGTGCCTTTACATTCACTCTTGTACATGGTCATAGATTTACATACGAGGACCTCATATATATTATGGTAATATGCCACTAGTTATTAGGGTTGGTTCTTTACTTTTGTGATCATGTGCTATGACCACTACTTAAGCATATCAAACATCAGAATACTTAGCTTACAGTTCTATCCACAATTCTCGAATATGGAAATAAGTTGATACCCCTCGAGATTGGGATCAATGTTTCCTAACTAATGACTTAAGTTTCTCAGGATATCAAGAGACTTAAGTTCAATTATTTTCTTAATTTTCCAATATGCCAAGGCCCGAAGCCCTTAGGTGCTTCACCTTTACCTCCATATGACTTGGTGCCATGACCTCTGACTATTCTCTATTAGATATTGATAGATCAAGTTTACTCCTTTATTTTCAAATGTTGATATGGCAATGTACTGAGATCTGAAGCTCTTAGGTGTTGTTGCTTAGCACCTTACGATTGGGAGTTGTGACCTAGAGGTGAACCTTATTGGGTATCAATGGAACCCATATACTAAAGATAAACTTATTCAGGAAGTCTCATAACCTACGGTCTAATATGGCTCACCATGCCACCTCACCTTCCATTGTACTTTCCACATCATCTATTGGAGCCAATAAGGACTTTCCACATGTCACTTTCCATTAGTCTAGTCAACCTTCCAAATATGTCAGAAAAACTAGAATGTGTCATTCACTGTTGTTCCCATGTCACTGCCTTCGCCACTTGGCACCACCTGGTACCCTACATCATTACTGCCACTTGGAATACTATGTCCTTTACCAGCTGTTAGATTATTGGAGGTTCATAGAGTTTTAGCATTGAGAAATGACCGATAGGTTGAGGGTTTATGTGGCTGACAAGCCAAATGACCTACACTTGATAGAGTATGCAATTGATTTGTGCTAGAGTCCATAGGGTGTCAGGTTGATATGGTTGATAGGTCAAGGCTCAACACCCAAAGGTGCGATATCTTAGAACGTCAATGCTTGATATGATAGATCGTTAACTAATGGCATTAATTATAGTCTTTTACGTCATCTAGCGGATATTAGATTTCAAACAGTTCTATGCAAGAACAAATTAGATGAGCCCGATGTGATGAGGGCCAAGGCCCAAGGATATGATATGCTAAGGGTTGATAACATGAGGCCCAATACAATGGAACCTCAGGGCTTGATATGATGGAACATCAACTAACCACAAGGATTTTCATTGATTACAGGCTGTTTTCTTTTCTTTGTTTCCTTTGTTATGTTTCCATGGTTATTTCCCTCTATTGTTTGATCTTAGCATGACTCCTCCTAAGACTACCTGCTACTTCTTGATCTTAGAGTGAATCCCCCTGAGTTATTATTTATAAGTTTTAACCCTACACAATTAATTGCTACAAATAGATTCTTTAAAAAAAATAGAAAATATACAATGGAAAACACACACATTTACATAGAGATTTTATCTTGGAAACCCAAAACTAAGAAAATTAGCAAAGCTTTCTTTTTCATTATATTTTTTTACAATATTAAAATACAATTTATATCCTATGGCATACATGAATCACAAATTAAACCCTAGTCAGCTAACGAAAACTATAAAAGCATGGGAAAAACTACCATGTGCCACAAAATTGGTTTTAGACAAATCATGGGCCAAAAACAACCAAAAATTTGATGCAAAAAAATTCCCAAACAAATTTTCTTGGGGTGTTGCCCTAAACATTGTGTAAGGGGGCTCTCACCCCATTACATACCCCTAACCAAGGGGAGTTAGGAAAACCGCCTTTGTTCATGGTGCATATAAGTCATATAAAGAATATAACACATACCCAAGATTCTCCCACTCGTTGTTTTATTTGCTTAAAGGAGGCCTCATGAGTACACAATCAAAAATTCAGGGTAGTCATGCCCATTTATTTCTCTACACCAAGAGGAATTTTCAATGCTCACAAATTTTATTAATGCATCTATATCGTTCTTCAAAGTTTCTACCTTTACCAATAACACCTTCTTGTCTTCAATCATATCCCTCACATAGTGATACTTGTAGAAAATCTGACTGTAGATTAACCTGATAATGCAATATAACTAAAGCAAAATACTTTAATATACTGCTACAATCAAACTTGCAGAAGCTTAATAGATTTGAGCAAGATCAAGCTGAACACATATGACTACAAGAAGAATCAATGCACATGAAAAATAGAAAATACTCAGGGGAAAGCCTCAGCAAAAAACCCCACTATATGTATTATTATACAAGGTGGAAATACATCAGAATTACACAAAGCTTTAGCTCTCATATCTAGCCAGCTCTCAGTACAATCCTCCTGGATGCTCACAAGCAAACAAGGCTTCTCACAAAACTTCTCCTCATCCCTCCAAGCCTCCTATTTCCTTGTGCAGTTTCCCTGGGTGATCCTCCTGTTACCAAGTGTAACACTAATCACTCACACTGATCTCACACCTTGTAAAACTGCGCAATCCTCAAGGAACCTTGTTCTTTCTGCATGCATGAGTTTACTTTATAGGAGAAATCATGCAACTGATAGTACATTGTCCTTGCCTTTAATCTCAACTGGGTATTTCTCAGAATAGATATGCATGTGTTACTGATGAGAGAATATTCAGTTATCCGAAGTACACTAGTTGGATGCATGCATGCATTAACTGACTGAACTCACAATTAATTCCTTAAATAGTTTGGAACTAATTTAACTGGACTTAACTCAGTAAAATGAGCAAACTAATTACAACTCAAATATAACTCAATCTTATCTCCTTAATTAAGGGATAATCTCCCTAATTTAAGGGATAATTGTTACATGACTTCAGAAAGACTTCTAACTTGAATTTCTCCAACTAATTAATCCATAATGAATGAATTAATTATTTTTCAAGTAGCTAGTGAGACTAAATTCGAATTTAATTCACAATTTTAATTCAAGGACAAACTAAAATTGGAATATATTGGATTCTATTTTTATCATTTCTTGTTGCTCTTTTCAACAATACTGAATATTAATATGATTTGTCCTCAAATGATAGGTATGGTTCCTTTCCAAGAAAACTGCAATTTGGCTTATATAATTTATAATTTATATTGTTGTACCAAACCCATAATTGAAATGAAATCTTTGTAACCAAATTGCTTCTTTGCTTGCATGAGTGATTTCCATGTGTTCAAATTTTGTAGTTGAAAGTTCCATTGTAAACTATCTCTTTCTCATCCAATTGATAACTCCTCCAAATAGTTTAAACACATATCCACTTGTAGATATTCTACTATACATATCTCCAACCCAGTCTACATAAAAAAAAACCATGTATGTCCAATAACCTATCTAGTTTTCTTCATTAATTGGCAACTACGATTCATGTTGATCCATGTGGATATTGGTGGCCACTCGCCTATTTCACTTGGACCTCCACCATTGTTTCTTTCAGTTTTTCAGTTTCCTTCTTTGTAGCACAATCTACTATTTTTGGCAATTTTTCGGGTCCGGAAAAACTGCCAAAAATAGTAAATTGTGCTACAAATAAGGAAACTGAAAAACTGAAAGAAATAATGGTGGATGTCCGAGTGGAATAGGCAGGTGGCCACCAATATCCACCTGGATCACATGTACTTGTGAAATGTATGTGAACTATACATGTTAGGATTCTTCTTCTAAACTAATTGATTATAGAAATGAAACTAGTTCTAAGTATGGACACAAATTGGTGAGTAATTACGCACATTTTCTTTCAATCTAAAGTTATTTTAATTCCTAATTAACTGAATTGAAAACCTCTTCTTTGCAAAAATTGAAAATATATCTTAAGTTGCATAATTCAAAACTTTCGTCTATGAAAGTAAAATGTTGAAAAGCCAAAATTCAAGAAAAAAACAATCTAATTCTATTTTGCAGAATTCAAAACATTTTACACTATCGTGCAGAAGGAAACTCTTATACTAGATTGTCGTGAAGAAAATCTAGATTAATTGCATGAAAGAGAAATTGTCATAAAAAGATTTAGTTACAGAAAACGAAATAAAAATATTTACAACTCGAGAATGATTACTTGTGTGCGTATTTATCCTCTAAAGAGTGTTTCATTAGCAATTAAGAAATCAATGTAAATTATGAAATGATTAAGTGCTAGAAAGAAGATGCATTCAATAACTGATATCTTTTTAATTATTTTATGTTTATGAGTACTTTGCAACCAAATGAAAACAATCTGAAATGTAACTATAATGGAAACAAAATCTTGAAAGAAATGAGAATGCTAGAAACAAAACAAAACTATGAATAAGACCTCACAACTTGCAGGGGGCCCTCTTGTGAGTGCAGATTGACTAGTGATCACAAGATCTTTACACATGCATTGGAAATAACAGTGATTTATATTATAAAATAGAGTGTCATCAATCTTCTCCACAAAAGAATTATAAGCTTAGCAATAAAAACCTTATGTTTCTCATCTTTCTTAGAAAATTTATACAAATTATAAAACAACTTGAAAGAGTTTTAAGCCAATATGCTAAGAATCATTTCAACACCTACGAGACTGATTTAACTTAGAGTTCAATCTCTTTAAGAATTGCTATTGAAAATGCAAGTCATAGGAGAGTTTATCTGGATCTATAATCTCGATGAACAATAGATTCGATGAACCTTTTACCAAGCAAAATCATACCAATTTCCACAGCTAATGCGTGCTAAAATTTACTGTGTTTTGGTTGCTGCTTCCCCAGCGAAATCATGCCTCTGTCAATGGCATTTCATGGCCCTTCAATACAACTATTTGATGGGTGCCTTACCACCTAAAAATGTGCTCCCTTTTGTTGTGACTTGGTTGGTAAATTCTTAGCAAAATCATGGATCCAATCCTAGTGAATTCGTCCTCTTTTTATACTACATTTTGGTGACCAAAACACCCAGCAAAAACGAACCTCTTGGCTCTGTCAACCATGTCTACAATTATAAATTTGTGATATTACCTCTCTGACTTTGCATATTACATTTTTTTCAACCTTCACTAATTTCATCTTATTGGACCCTGGTTGTCCACACATCTACCTCTGCTCACAACTTAGCCATATTTTCATTCTTGGTTTGATCAAATATCACTGGTGATATGTTTCTCCCACTGTCATTGTTCATTGTAAGCAGCTTTTTTTCATCTACATTCAAATCTTTCAAGGCAATGTCCTAGTTTATTGTAGAATCCATTAACAGAAAAGAGACACTTGCAGTCACTATAGGAAAAACATATCATCATTAGATATATTGATTGATCTAGATTCTATAGGAAGGGGAAGTTGGGTAGAATGTATAAAATGCATCATCATTTGACATATTGATTGATCTAGATTCTATAGGAAGGGAAAGCTGGGTAGAATGTACCATATACGTGAGCTCCATCTTGAATTTCCCAGCCCCAATATCACAATGTAGCATTAACATATATACAATTACTAAGGTCCGTTACAAGGTAACATAAAAACTTTAGCGGGCCTGCAAATGCTCTTGATCCTTTCTATAACATGTTGTCAAGCATCTCAAAATTAAGCAAGTTGAGACAAACAAATAACAAATGCATCATCCTTTGATCCTTGCAATGTAACTAAGTTTGCAGTCGAAATCATGATTGGCCTCTGGAAATGCCCTTTCAACCAGTGAATTCGATACCAAAACTATTGATTGTAAGGAGATACATCCTTGAGTTCTCTCCACTTGTGAATGACTGATTAATTAGAAGTACAAAGTATCTACTTCTGTTTGGCAATAAAACATATTCTTAAGAGATCTTTGATATGACCAATGAGGAAGTTTAATCTAGTTGCCACCGACAATATCACAATCATAAAAAGAAGTGCAAATAGAACATTGCTTGCCCATCCATTCACTATTCCATATCATTGCTATGAACATATATGCCTTACATTCATTACAGAGCCCTTGCATTGTTATGACTACAATTCAATTACTTTTGTTGGTGCAATTAAAAACATTGTGTGATAGATGCAGCAAAAGGTGATAATGCCCATGTCATAGTACTCACACTAAGGTATGCCATTGATAATCATTGAGTAATACAACCCTATAATATCTTAAATACAACTTGACTATGATGCAAAGAATACAGTGAAAAAATCTTTGGGCCATATACCAATTTTTATGAGAATAAGAACACCCAATAAAGTTGGTGGATTTTTGGAAAAGCTCAAAAAGTTTAACTGTATTATTTTTCCAAGAAAATGTTACAGCATCCCCAATCTAACAAATCATTCATGAGAGTTTAAACACCCTAAGTAGCTAGAAGCTTCCATCTTTGACCTGCTTCTCCAACCCATGAATTCCTTCATAAGCATTTCTTCTAGGGCTTCATCTTCCTCAACTTCTTTGGGGAAAATCTATGTCCTGCTCCTTATTACTCACATAATGAATATATGTAACATCACCGATTCCCTACATCCAGAAGCTTATTTCAATTGTGCATGTAGAATTGCTGCCAAAGGACAGGCTAGATACGAGTTCAAAAAAATAGCAGCAAATTATTCATTAGCATGTAAGCAGAGGATCTTTAGTACAGATAAGGAGGAAGACGAACCCTTCATTATGGCCTTCTCCTTAAGAATGTGTACATCCAAGCTGAGTTGTCTTTTGATTTGGAAACCTTTTCAAGTTCATGACATTCTCACAATAAATACCATCCAGAGGATTACTACACATTCAAAGTCGTTGTTCCAGCCTTGTACATTAAGTGCAACAAGTGGATCTTCAACAATGTTGCCAAATACAACATAATTACTGCACTGACCATCATCGACAACGAATTCATGACTTCCCACAACCGCATTCAATCTGAAGAAACAGAGTTGAATATCTTGAACAAGTTCATTAAATCATCAAACTAGGTGTAAAAATGGTTCCATTATGACATAAAATAAATTGTGTAATTTGTATGGATTCAAGACTAATTTCCAATTAGCACGAGGCCTTATTATGAATGTAAGATCAACACTTTTCAAGTATACATTTCTATGAGAAAACAGTGGCTACCATTCAGGATACAAATAGATCTGTTGGGAAACTTGACCATAAATCACTATTACAACATTGCATACATGAGTGTTGTGCATAAGAAAACTGTTAAGTATCTTAACATCACGATTACAGATAGCATAGGCATGTAATGAATACATCAGCTGAATAAGTTATTCCCTTGATATCATGTAGACAACATATCCATATTCTGCCATTGCAGAAACAAGTGTTCATTTTTTCTTTTCTTTCTCAAAATGCAGGGAATGTTACCTCATTTTTAAGAGCTGAGTCACATTTTTAAATGCCAAACCTAGGATTGATAACACTCAAGAGATCCCTATTGAAAGAAATAATCACAAATGTATCAATGACATTCCTTTCTTATTCCTACAAAGATGAGCAACCCTAATCACACCTGTATGAGTGGTGTTCACTTTTTCTTAGACCAGAAGAAGCTGAAGCTCACAATATGTTCAGATATCCTCTTGGTGTCAAGTGGTTTGAACACCATAGAGCATCGACTGTAAGCAGGGACAACATAATATTCAGAACTCCAGTATGAAGCAAAGGTAAATTTCTTCTAACATTGGAATTCCACTGGGGGTTTTTTCCATTGTAATGATCATATAACACATGTAGACTCAGACAGACCTAAGAACTAAGGGAAACAGGGAATGATACCTATTATCCATGGTTGACTAGATGGAAATGCAATTGGAAGGTGATCAATCTACAGAAAAACTAATATGAGTCGCCAAATCAAACAAAGCAGCTTAAATTTATATTTCTTTTGGGAAGGACTCAATAACAGAAATGAGCATCAAGTGCAGAGTGGAGAATTACATGGTTTGACAAATATGATAACCTTTTAAAAAACATTAGTCGCAAGGCATTGTAACACACAAGCAAAGGTATGAAACAATTCTCAACTTATTGTCTCCCATAAAAGGCCTGCCAGACTTAGAATTCAAGAATCCAAATTCTCATGAGAAACTTCAGAACTCAAAAACTATTATCATGCATCTATAACAACATTAAATAGGCATTCTGTCACTAGTTCAATTCTCAAGTGGAAATTATTATTGAGAGAATTCACCGAAAAATGTCAATCGAGGTTGTAGGCAATAAGGCACCTAACAACAAACAAAATCTACTAAGCCACAGACGGAACTGAACTCTCTTGCAGAAGGAATATTTACATTATTGAGGGAGAAGAATGCCATGAAAGTGCCTCCTCCAAGCTTTTCTCACCAAGATTCTCTCCCCATCTCAAATTGCTTGTGGTTCTTCTTTTGAAAGAAAAGATATCCCACCACCAATGTCACTATTGTCTTTGATAACTCCCTTTCCAGTTACAAGATATGAACAAAATTTCTCCATTTTTTAAATTACAAAAATGGTCGGCCAAGCTTGCTATATGATGGATAACTAACCGTAACAACTCATTGACAAAATCTGTATTAACATACCCTGATTCACATGCCTGCTATATGCTAGATAACTAACGATAACAACTCATTGACAAAAAGCTGTATTGACATACCCTGATTCACGAATCACCCCTACAACTATTGAGATTTGTAGTGTCCACATTTTCAATGTCAACTGACAACCCATGAATATTAGGATTCCAATTCTTGCAATTAGTGTGAACACTTTTCAAGTTGCAACACCTTATCAATGTCCAAATGACAACCCATGAACCGTATTAGCAAACCAATCCCTGGTTAATGGATATGTATTAAAACCTAAAATAAAACAACACGATTTCAAATTAGGAATAACTAGGAATATGTTAATAAAACCCAATTTATTTCCCCAGGGAAAAGATTAGGTGGCATCATTGCTAGAGAAATGGCCATCAACAATTCTCCAAGTGAGTGGCCTTTATATGTTGGCAGCAGTGAGCCAAATTCATATGGGAGCGCGTTAAGAACCGCTGGCCCAGAGCCTAATGTTAAACCAAAGCTCAGCAACCTTCACACCACTCCATCGCCATCTACCTTCACTCTACAATGCAACACAAGCCATGGCAGTCTACCTTTAGGGTTCACTGGTTCTTGAAAGATGAGGTTTAGATTGTTATTTTTTCAGTTATAACTAAGTTTTTGATTAACGGTAGCAAATATTTTAATCGTCTAACATCAAATCAAACGGATCATAGTTTGACACATAAAATGAGAGGGAAGTGGATTTTAGAGAGGAATGCCTTACGACGTAAATATAAAAGTTAAATGTATTCATACAATATAATTAAAATAAACTCCTATTGAGTTGAGTTTATCTTATGTAATAGGGAAGAATGATTGTTATCCTCTTCACTCTAGTTTAACTCCTACAATAATATAATGAACGTTCATATATGACAACTTTATTGAAAATAAATGAAGCTGAAAAATATAAATATAATGAACGTTCATATATGACAACTTTATTGAAAATAAATGAAGCTGAAAAATATAATTATAAAAAATGTATTATCATTATTAATTTCTATATGTGAATATGAAAATTGTGAGTTTGAAATGGTTTTGAATATATAATTTTCATTATTATAAATTTTATATAAGAAAAAGATGGATCATAACATCAAATTAATAGGTCTTTAATATTCATTCCTTCCATATAGGTTTATCTAGATATATCTATTCTAAGGGATCACTTCTAAAGAGTGTTGAGGAGAATTGACCAAGTACCCTCTCATAAATGACTTCTCAGTAAAATTCTTTAATAACAAGAATTCTACCAATTAAACTAACCTTTGAAACTGGATAATATATTGAAATTTATATAAATACCATATATCTAGAATATATTAGAATTAGATTTATGATATCAGTAACTATTTTATAAGAAATAATAAGTAATATTTTAATTAGATTTTTTTATTTTATTTATATATATATATAACGATAAATTGACTCTTTATAGCTATCATGAGTTATTATTCAATTATGTCAGTTGCTTTTTACTCTGATTTGACGGCACTTGTGAAAGGATGCGATTCACGTCTGTTAATATTGTCTTGGGATTTCCTTCTTGTTATTCTTCCCTTTTTATTGGTATACTGTAGTGCTTGTAGTTGTTTTCATTTGATTACTCATGGCTTGTGCAACTAGTGTAAGTAGGTTTAAAAATTAGTTTTGAAATTCGATTTTAATTGAGAAATTATAACAATGCTATTTTAATTTAATTTTTAATTAAAAAATATTAGATATATTTAGCATTTATTTCATGTAGTTATGTTATTAAGTTAATTATATATCTAAAAATATAAAGAAAGTAGAGATCACAATGTATATGAGAGAAAAAGCTTTCCACATGTAAGGGTACATTTATAAGTGGAAAATTTAACAAATTTTTTTTGAGAATTTTTGTAAATCATAAACCAATTACCCAAGAGCAAAGTGAATCCTCCACCAAGAAACTATTATCCATATGAAGTTTGTCCACAAGATGCCATATGTTTGTCCATAAGTTTGCAATAGAGATGTATCCTCATAAGTAATTTTTTATAGAAATGTAGTGTCACTTGTAGCTTGGATTCCATTGGCTGTCACTAGTAGCTCGAATTCCAAAGAAGGATGGTACAACAAATAATTTAGATACCACAAAGGTATGATGCCATAGACAACTTGTTTGACCACAGAATGGTGTGCCTCGGGAAACTCAATCACAGAAAGGTGTGCATCATGAAAAAATGTTTGATCATAAAAGAATAGTGCTTAAGGTAGCTCCCTTAATCACATAGAATGCGCTTCAGATTCACATGTCATATGTCAAAATTAATTTTCACAAATGAAGTGTGAATTGTTTTTCAAATGATAGAGTAATAGTTCCAATGTATAGTTGTTTCATCATCAGAAAAGGTCCCTCTAAAGGTTTAGCCAATCTTTCATCTAGAGGGTCAACTTGGCAGTTAGGATTTGAACAAAAGATACATCAAAAATAAATTTATTTTTCTTATAAAAGTCCAAATGAGACATGACAATTTTTTTTTTTGACTCTAGCATGAATAACATGCTTAACAAATAATAATAAATACAACAATGATAGATATATATTATGAAAACCAAACCTAGTTACAATTTCATTAAATTATACAACAATGATAGATATATATTATGAAAACCAAACCTAGTTACAATTTCATTAAATTATACATAATGTAGTAAATGTACGATTTAGTTATTATACTAAATTTGATTATATTGATATGTGTTTACTCATTTATGAATATTATTTTTGGATGATGTGATGTATATGTTATTAATGTTGGCTATATTGATTATATGTTATTTATGCAAATCATATATATAGTTATTAGAAAACAATGGTTTGATATACATGATTGGTCATTTAATACATGAAATGGCTTCATGTTTTGTTGTCATGGCATGAATGAGATATTGAGAAGATATATATTTCATGGACTTAATGTGTTAGTTTAATAATAGACTTTGTGAAATATTCACAAATTTTATTTTCACAATGATCTAAATAAACATACCATAATATGAGTTGGGAATACAATATCATGTAATCTTGAACTATATACAACTATTCTTTGTAAATGCATGTAGTGTTAGATTTTTTTGAGTATTATTATGTATTTGGGTTATCATATCATCACAACATGTGCATTTTCAAATTATTACCATTATATTAATTTATTTTTTTCTTCTTTTTTCTTAATTTTCATTATGCACATTTAGTGATTAAACATTTAATAGATAGATGCTTAATAAATTATATGTGTGTGTGTGTGTGTGTTAGATTTTTTGAGTATTATTATGTATTTGGGTTATCATATCATCACAACATGTGCATTTTCAAATTATTACCATTATATTAATTTATTTTTTTCTTCTTTTTTCTTAATTTTCATTATGCACATTTAGTTACATTAAATAGTACCTGCTATAAATTGTAATCATATATATATATATAATATATATGTATATAATATATATATAATAATATAGATATATATAAATAATATATATATTATATATATATAAATATTATAAATAATATCAATCTTATATCTAACTCTATATATAGGTATTAAGATATAAATGGTTGTCTAAATAATATATAAATTGAATATAGATCTCATTATCCATGTGTAAGGATACAAGGAAATAAAGAAATTGTTCTTCAAGATAGAGCATGCCTCAAAGACCTAGTAGTGTGCTTGTTGAAAGATAGAAAATAAGTAGTGGCTCAAGGGAGATTGTTTTTACTTCAAACATGATAAGTTCTTGAAACTCTTAAAAGCACAATACTAGTGAATAAAACATGATACAACTAGAGACTTCAAGTGATATATTAATTCCTACAAATTATACAACCACTACTGGAAAGCACTATTCCCACGGTACAAATTCATTGGCACAACATATTTTGAAGTTTCATTAATTAAGATGGTCAATCAACATTGTTCTTGACTCTTTAGCAAGTTTAAAAGTGACTTTTTCTTGAGACAATGATAGGTAATAAATAGAGAAGCTATAAATGTTGAGATGCTCTTGCTGCTAAGATAATGTATCATTTTAAGATCACTTAATAAATTTGGTTGTCAAAAACCAACTCTTGTACATTAAATGGTCTAACACCTTTCTTGACACAAAGGACACTATACATGTCAAAACTATTTGCATGACATAATAAAAAATACATGTCAAAACTATTTGTATGACATGAAAAAAAAGAAGATAGAATAGAAATAAAAAATTGTATATAATAATACTGCTTATATTTTCTTCCACACATAAAATTAAATTTATATGTGATTAAAAAGTCTATAATAAGTAGCTTCATCCATAATTACAAGGAATACTATTTAGATCAAAACCAATTTTTATCTTAAATTAAATCTAAAACTATTTGTAATTAATTAAGAATTAATCTGTTTAAAATATAAAATATTAAAACATCCCAATCAAAAAATATTTGAAAGAATAAAAAAAATCATTTTCCATTAATAAATTTGCTACATATTAAATCATAAAATTTTAATTTTAAAAAATTATATTTTCAATAAATATTATAGCATAAATTATAGTGTACCGGTTAAATAACAAAATTTATTTCCAATCCACAAAAATACACATGAGTGAACAGCTAACCGATTAACTAATTATAAAAATCCCAAAAATAATCTATTCACTCTTTAAGAAACAATGTAATAGTGAATGTTTAAAAAAATGACAGCCAACCTGTCCTTTTTATTATCAAAGAAGCCTTGAGGCGCTGCCACAAACCAAAATAAGCAATTACTACTCAATCAGGCTATTTGATTGAACGCTATATTCAATTTAGAAATCAAGATTGGAAATACATAACTTGCAACTCTTTCTGACCATTCATGGAATCTTATCTGGACATAAAAGGCTTATTTGCAACAGATCCCGGTAAACCTTTTCCTGCCCTTGAAAGAAATAGACACGGTGAAACAGTCAAACAACCATTAAATGTAAATTAATGCAGATGCTGCCCTCGAATATGTTAGTAACTGTCTATCTTTTGTTAAAAGGCTTTATTACATGTGACTATTTCTGTTGCTTTACAGAGATCATGTAGTGCAGCCTCCTGACATGGCATGAATCACTTAGCAAATGAAACAACCTGGTATTGCTCGACCACTCTTAAATGAATCAAAGGTGTTGCTGGTACGTCCATGCAACACCCACACTAATACTCACCCCACAAGAATTTTCAGTAATAAATCTTTACAAATATTGGATCAATTGGGAATGCACAATATGAGGGAAGTACCCAATAAAGTATTTTCCAGTGCTTGTAATAATGTAAGGACGTGGAGTAACGTTCGGTGCTTCTTGTTTATATATATATATATATATATATTAAAAAAATCTTATTCCGCTTTGAACGGGTGGATCTTGCAGTGAGAGGCAACAAGGTCCTGTGCACGTTTTAAATATTAAGTGGTCTCTCCTTCCTTTTTTTTTTTTTTTTTTTGAGAATTCCCCTACAATTATTCATCTCTATTTATATAAGGAAAACAGCATAAATTGTAGAATACATGGAAAAATCATCACCCTCTCAACATTTATCGTTTTTCAAATTTACAACCTGCAAAAGACACCTATAGCCTTTCAAATTTACATAGTTACACGAGTATGCCTCCCAAGGCATTGGAGAGCACGTATCTGAAGATCCTCGCATCGGAGAGCACATACCTGAAGATGCCCCGCTCTTCATGAAGATCCTCGCATCGGAGAGCACATATCTGAAGATCCCCGGATCCTGAGAGCTTGGGAGCTGATCACAAACGCTCCAAAATCGTTGGGAGTTTCATTTAGTATTTTGGAGCTTTTCTAGAGCTTCACTGCAACCAGAGCTTCACTGCAATGACTAAGTGTAAATTTAGGTGTATTTGATGTTGCAAGCTTGGGTGTTGCTTAAAGTGATGGAACTGTGGGAAGGGAAGGATATGCCTGTAGGTTTAGATTTGGATATGGGTCTGGAACTAAGAGAACAACTTGTTTATGGAAGCTCTTCTATCCAAATGAAGATGAGATGTCTGGCTAATAGTAATCCTTTTCATTGGAAAACTATTCATTCTCCTCATATAAGCTGATGGTAGATGGATATAAAAGAATTTAGGAAGATTGTTGGCCACTAGAAAAGCAATCATTATGGCCCCAGTTGAATGGACAAAAGATAGAATACTAAAGAAAAAAAATAGTTGAAATTATGAAATATAAATATTATTAAAAAACAATTTTTAATTTAATTTTCATATTTATTCAAGTATAAAATATATATTAACTTGGAAATTTATAATTTTATTATACAAATTCTTTTTAAAATAACATTGGATTTAAACTCTATTGTTTTAAATTTTTTTAATCACTATTAATATATATTTTATTTTGTCTTATCTCTATCATAATTAGATGTAATATATATAATATTTGTGAGGTTACATCAAGGGCGAAGAATTGAACCAATGACTTAACATATAGCATTTCATGAAATCACATAATAATTGAGTAATAAAAAGCTTTTTTCCGGTTTGGGAGTTGTGCATGTTTCTTTGCTCGGAAAGAATTTGACTGAGAAATTGTTGATGGATTAATATTTTGATTTTTTTTGGCGATGTTTCAAAGTTCAATCTTTTACATGTTTCTTTGCAAGATGGAATTTGATTGGCAAGTTTTGGATGGAAATAAATAAATATTTTTATTTTTATTTTTAATATATATTAAATTTTAATATATTATATTATTGCCACTCCCAACTTACCTTTTCTGTAAATTTGGGCAATACTTCTTGCCATGTCAGATACTCATTCTCCCATATCAGAAGCACTCGCTTACTTGAAACTTGTGCAACATAGCAAATTTACAACCTCCAACTTATTGGAGACACCAATCCCAAAATTTTGTAGGCACCCACCTATAGGGAACACCAATCCCCTCTTTATCTTTAATTTGAATTATGTTTGTTGCTAGCTAATATGCTCTCTCCTCTACTCTTTCTTTATCTCCTCTTTACTCACACTAGCTCTTGTTGTCACTTAGCAAATGCATTTGTTGTATCTTTCACTCTTATTGTTTATCTTATACACTCATGTAGATTTCATTGGACTCATATTCCCTACTCATTGTCCTTTTACAATGTCTTGATATTTTGATTAGACTTCTTTTACAATTGCATAGTATCAACAACTTCACCAATTGTATAACCATGCATTTATACAACATGAATTCTTCTATGTGTCCTAGCTTTACTATCTATATCAACCCACAATATTTACCCATAGTATTATGCTTTTATTGATGCTTATCCAACAAAGCTTGCCAACACAATGAGGAATTTCCTTTCACACACAAAATGTTGCTCTTCTACTTGATTGACTATATCTTCCTCTTTATCCAATGTTAGAGCCTTTGCGCCTTTGCATTCACTCGTGTACATGGTCGTAGCTCTACATACTAGGACCTTATATCTATTATATGTTTTGACATGACGATATGCCACTAGCTATTGGAGTTAGTTCTTTCTTTTTCTGACCATGTGCTATGACCACTCCCTAAGCATATCAAACATAAGAATACTTAGTCTATAGTTCTTTACCTAATTTGCCAATATGGCAGTAAGTTGATACCCCTAAGGATTGGGATCAATGCTTCCAAACTGATGGCTTAAGTTTCTTGGGATATCGAGAGACTTAAGTTTGATTATTTTCTTATTTTTCCAATATGCCAAGGCCCGAAGCCCTTACGTGCTACATCTTTACCTACATATGACTTGGCGCCATGACCTCTGGCTATTCTCTATTGGATGTTGTTAGATGAGGTATGCTCCTTTATTTTCAAACATCGATATGGTGATGTATTGAGATCTAAACCTCTTAGGTGTTTTCACTTAGCACCTCATAATTGGGGATTGTGACCTAGAGCCAAACCTTATTAAATATCAGTGGAACTCGTAGACTAAAGACAAACATGTTTAGGCACTTTGGTAGCCTACAACCTGATATGGCCCACCTTTCCACCTCACCTTCCATTATACTTTCCTTGTCATCTGTTGGAGCCAATAAGAACTTTCCACACGTCACTTTCAATTGGTCTAGTCAACATTCCAAATATATCAGAAAGCCTGCAATATGTCATTCACTGTTGTTGCCATGTCACGGCCTTCGCCACCTATACCACTTGGTACCCTACATCAATACTGCCACTTGGCATACTATGTCATTTATCAGATGTCAAATTATAGGAGGTTCATAGAGTTTTAGCATTGAGAAATGACTGATAGGTTGAGGATTGATGTGGGCGATAAGCCAAATTACCTGTGCCCGATAGAGTATGCACTTTATTTGTTCTAGAATCCATAGGGTGAAGGCTGACATGGTTGATAGGCCAAGGCTCGACAACCCAAGGCTTGATATGTCAGAACATCGACTCTTGATATGACAGGTCGTTAATTTATGACATTGCTTATAGGATTTTGCATCATCTAACGAATATTAGATGTCAAATATTTGTGTGCAAGCACAAATTAGATGAGTTGAATGTGATGCGGGCCAAAGCCTATGATGCTGAAAGATAATAACCTGAGGCCTGATATGATGGAATCTCAAAGCTTGATATGATGGAACATTAAGTAACGACAACGATTTTCATGAATTATAGCCAAATTCCTTTGCTCTACTTCCTTTGTTATGTTTCCATGGTTGTTTCCCTTTGTTATTTTATTTTAGCATGGATCCTCCTAAGCGTACCCTTTGCGTCCTGATCTTAGAGTGAATCCCCTTGAGTTGCTGTTTATAGTTTTTAACCCTACACAATTAATTGTTGCAAACAATTTTTTAAGAAAAAATAGAAAAAGATATAATGGAAAACACATACATTTACATAGAGATTTTATCTTGGAAACCCAAAACCGAGAAAACTAGCAAGCTTTCTTTTTCATTATATTTTTTGTACAATATTCAATACAATATAAATAATGTGGCATACATGAATCACCAATCAAACCCTAGTCCTTTAACCAAAACTACAAAACCACCATGTGCCACCAATTTTTTTATAGAAAAATTATGGGCCAAGAAAAACCAAAATTTTGATGCAAAAAAATGCCCAAACAAATTTTCTTGGGGTGTTTCCCCAAATCCCATATAGAGGAGCTCTCACCCCATTGCATACCCCCTAACCAAGGGGGGTTAGAAATGCCCCCCCCCTTTGTTCATGTGCAATAATTATGCAAAAATAAAAAAACACCAAGATTCTCCCACCTATTGTTTTATTTTTATATAGGGGGAAACATGAGTATTCAATTAAAAATTCAGGGTAGTAATACCCATTTTTTCTCTACACCAAGATAAATTTTCAATTCTCATACATTTTATTAATGCATCCATAGTATTATTCAAAATGTCTACCTTCACCGACAACACCTTCTTGTCTTCAATCATATCCCTTGCAAAGTAATGCTAAACACCAATATGCTTTGCCCTCAAATGATAACTATGGTCCCTTGCAAAGGAAATTGCATTTTGGCTATCATAATTTATCCTTTAGATTTTTGTACCAACCCCGTACTTGAAATGGAATCTTTGTAACCAAACTACTTATTTACTTGCATGAGTGATTTTCATGTGTTAAACTTTTGTAGTTGAAAGTACCATTATAGACTATCTCTTACTCATCCAATTGATATCTCCTCCAAATAGTTTAAACACATACCCACTCATAGATATTCTCCTATACGTATCTCCAACCTATTATGCATCAACAAAACCATGTATTTCCAATCATTTATTTTTTCTTGGTCTTCCTTGGTATCACAATCCATAATCAATAGTGCCACACAGACACTTGAAATCACTCTTTACTATTGCCCAATCCTCCTTGCCTAGTTTTGACATATACCTGCTTAGTACTCCCACTACATCAGTCTAGTATAAACCATTGGTCACATCAAACTTCCAACCACCCAGACATATGGAACATGAGCCATGTACTCTTCCTCTTCATGTGTTTTGGGATATTGATGTGCAAATAACTTTACACCTCGAGGAATAGGGACCTTCACCAATTTACTTACATATATATTAAACCTCTTCACATTATCCTGATATACTTCCTCTGATTTAATAAATGTTTCCTCTTTTCTTGATCTCTTTTAATTTCCATGCCTAAAATAAAATTTGTAGCACCAAGATCCTTCATGTCAACTTTAAAAGACAATTTGGTTTTCATTTCCTAGATGATTTTCCTATCGTTTCCAATTAACAATAATTCATCTACATAGAAGACCAAATAAATAAGACGATTACCAAA
>APFE031598763.1:0-11560 GCA_000404065.3 Pinus taeda
GATGAAGAAGTTATGGCGTTTTGAAAAATTTTGTTGAAGTTGCCGGCAAAGTGCGCGAATGTGCGGGAATGGAAAAAACGCCCCCACAAAATGGAGATTTGAACCCAAGACCTCTACTCTCTTAAAATAACTTTGAACCAATTGATCTATACAAAAATTTGAGAGAGAGAGAGAGAAGGGGGGGGGCTTTGGTTTGCGTGCTTGCCTTGAGAAACCTCTTTTTCCCTACAAAACACAAAACACAAAACCCAACACGGACATGCAAAGAAAAACGAACCTTATGGCTCGAAATTAGCTTTACCAAAAAACTAAATATTAAAAAAAATTGAACCTTGTGGCTCAAAGTTAGCTTTAGCGAAAAAACTAAATATTTTTCTCAATGTTTCTGATTTTCCGAGATCACACTAAGGTGCAGGGAAAAGAGCATACGCATGAGAAAAAATCCTTCCTTTTTGTTTCTGATTTGCCCAGATCGCACAGAGTCGCAGGGCAAAGAGCATACGCAGAAATGAAAGGTATAGATCCGGTTAAAAAAAAGCTAAATAAACTGAAACCGAAATAAGCAGAGAGAAAATCACAGTAAACTGTAAATAAACACTGTATACCTCCAGATCTTAAAAATGACGCAGATAGGGCTACCGGAAACCTTTTCGCGTGAAACGAAAGGGGTTCCTCACTGGAACATATGCTCCGAACACAACAGAGAAGTCCTCTCGGCCCGAAAGCAGTCAGAAACAGTAGAACTAGGAAACGACAGCCGCATGCAGTTCTACTGGCTTCAGATTTGGATCACCAACGGACGCGGCCCTCAAATAGCTCTGATACCATGTAGGAATTTACAGGGTAAGTTCCTCAGACAGAACACCAAAAGGACACCGCTCACAAACAGATCACAGATCAATACACCAGTATTTTGACGTGGTTAAAACCCTCAGAGAGGGAACCAGTCCACGGCCTGCGCCAACGTGGCTACTACAGGCAATTTATTAATAAAAGAATGAAAATTTACATAAGCTTCTCTCATGCACGGTTAACCTACAAATGACCCTCCATGCGCTTTAAATAGAATTCATGGACCAATCGGGTGTCAAGCCACGGATCAAGTGTCGGTAATACCGCGGAGAGAATGAACCGTCGGATCACTACATATCGTGACCGTCGGATTGTAAGTTACAAAATGTACAACGGTAAAGAAACACACTTTACCTAACTCTATACCTAACTCTATACTAGACCAAGTTGAACTTAACTATTTCCTATGTGTCGGAATATCCTAACAACTATCTTCCCAACTAATCCATAGCTCTTCCAGCACATAGCCTAATGAGGATTCATGATGCTATATAATCAATGCTCCCTCTCCAAAGGGATTCTCAACCATTGCAATCACATGAACATCAAAAACTTGCTCAATAATGGAAAAGTAGCCATTATGGATATCAACACTTAACCAAACATTCCAGCAAACAACAACATTCATCTATTCAGTCAGCTTCAATAGGTGTTTCTCATAGAAGCAAATATCAAAAACCATAGTTAAACCTAACAGACAACAAGTGGCTTCTTATATGTAATATTCCTAACCCATAATATTCCTCAAAACCCCAGCAAAAACTCCAACCAAATATGTGCAAATGATATAATAACCCAGAAGTGATAAAATAACAGTGGAACAGTATATAATAATGTAAACCGGAAATATAAGCAGATATACAAAAATGCAACGAGAAATGCTAAGCCATTTTATTATACTGAGCAATAAAATGAGTACAAGAGTTGATCAGACATATGGCACCTCGACTTGCACAAAGCAAGTGAAGAAATACTCTTAGAATGACAAGAATGGCCTCTCTGCGTGGATGTTGCTGCTGTGCTGCTGCTGCTGCTAGAAAACAGATGATGATTTGGGGTTGTTTCCCTCCTTGGAAAAAGCTAAAACTCTGGATTCAGGCTCTACTCAAGAAATCTAGAAAAACCTAGGAAGCTTTCCTGGAATGGTTGACCCCCGAAAATAACCCTCTTGGGGATCTGCGTAGTTCCTCCAAGGCTTTGCGTTGCCTTTGAAAACCCCTCTAAATCCTGCTTGAAACTCCACCTGAAAACTGTGCCAAAATCCTCCAATAAGCAAGGGATGGTACCCTGCTCACTCACACGACATAAATCCTCCTGCAAACCCCAATCCCCAACAGCTGCCAGAATGAACTGTGTCCCTCTCCCATTGTTGCGCAGTCCTCCAAATTGCTGCTAAAACTACTGCTGGAGTGCTAATGAAACTACTGCTAAAACACCAAAGGAAATGCCTTGCCCGAGCATGCACTCGAAGTCCCCTGGGGCTAAGGGTGAGATCTCCGAACGGAGACACTCGATGCACTAAACAATGCTGCAGACTAGCTAAATAGCCAGCGTGCTCAGAAGTCGAACGACTACCTCCAAATGCACATAACTGAATGATCCCAAATGAGGGAGTTCCTCTCTATTTTATAGCCTCTGCCTCTCACAATCCCTAGGCTCACCTTCTCATGTGTGATCCCCTTCTTGCCATGTGTTCCTTCCCTCCTGCGCAGTCCCTCCATGTGTCTGTGTGGGCCCCATTTCTGCGTCCCCCTTTGGCCCCCTTGGTTCCCCTTAAGTCACAACGTTGTGCTACCTAGGAGGTGACTTTTTATTCTAAAGTGAGTTATGTTCCCCCTTCCTCACTTTTCATTTACGAATAACTATAGAAGGCAAAAATCAAACAAAATCGAATATTCCAATTAACCATAGCTAATTAAGAATATTACATTATAGAAGCAAATATCAAAGACCTGCGCATTAAAAGTGTGCCATATTTGAATCCAACAGAGAATAAGTGGCTTCTCATAGAAACAAACATCAACAACCTACTTCACCAATCAGCTACAGTTTCAATCGAGCTAAATGTTACGAGAACATCCATGTCATTCATATCAACATAGCAACTAGAAGCATTGTTCCTTCTTTTAATACACCTAGTCCAAATAAAGGTCAGCAATTTCATGCATCGGGTGGTTCAACGAGCCAATCAAAAGGATTCATCAAATCAACAATAGATTCTCGTAGCTTCTTCAAATTCTCCTCAAGCAAGTGCCCATGGACTTACAGTCCATTATGCCACAACCTTAGTAAGGATTCTATCAAATTCGTGCCATACTTTTAATCCTACAATTCTTCAATCACCTCCCTCTTACACTGGATAAAGAGGACCTCAATTCTTATTAGAAGCATATCATCAATACACAACAGAAAATTCACAGGCTCAACTTTAGTTGATTTGGATTATCATTCTTCAAGACATCTGGCCAACATCATCTTGGAAGTCAAAACATGCTTCAAATTATGTGATCTTGTCTACTCCTTCTGAGTCCAAATCCCATCCAATCACAAGTCTTCTTGACACTTGTTCTTCTATATTTTCAACAATTGCCAAAACCTTGACATATGTCATCATGTAACTGCAATCCTCACTAGGAAGCCATGGAAGAACAAATACAACCAAGCAAGACATACAAAGACAAGAGACTCGTAACGAAACAATAATAAAAACAATCAACAAGGTAATTATCCCATGAGAATATGTCAGCTCCCTCTTGATCTTAGTTCCCTTGGGTCCAGTCAACCTTGTGCAACTCATCAAGGAGTTAATCTCGTCCACATCATCAAAGAAACGACCTTGTTCATATCATCATCAAGAAGTCCACATCATCAAGGAATCCACATCATCGCACAATTCTCATCATCGACATTATTAAGGAGTTGACCTCGTCCACATCATTATCAAGGAGTCTACATCATCATCAAGAAGTTCACATTATTAGTAACGATTTAAAAATAAAACAAAGTACAAGATACTTGTCTTTTCATAACTTGTCAGCTCCCTTTTGATCTTGGATACAACCTGCAAATCAACCATATTATCAAGATGTCAAATCTTTTGGGAGCTATGGGTTTCTTCTTCTTTTAAGCAAAAGCGATCAATCCATAAGCCCAAGGCTTTCTTCTTTAACGCTTTTTGTCTAGATAGGGTTAACAAATGATTGGCTAGAGTTTTAACTCCATACCCTAATGATATTTTATGTTTAGTCTAGGGTTTACACTCCCTAATGATATTTTATGTTTAGTCTAGGGTTTACACTCCCTAATGTGTAGATTCATCCGTTCCAAGGTTTCGCGTATCATTCATCCTTATATTCTTTTTTTCACTTCATCATTTTCAATATGCTTTCTTCTTCAAACCCTTAATAGGGTTTCTGAACCCTTCTATACTCTAGATTCAGTAAACACATCAAGATTCCATCTTTAAGCAATAATCTGATCAGACTTCAGAGTCATAATATGTCAGCCCTGCTCTTAATATCCCCGCAATTATTTCCAACGTTCAAAGATACCTACTTCAGATCAAGAAACTCTTTCACCACAATTTCAATGTAACAGTTGTGTTTCCTTTGCAATAGATTTCATCATTCAAGTCAAATATTCATGCCATCATTTATCAAGAGAGATATTGGTCTTTAAGACAGGTGTCATCTTTAAACTTGGTAGACCTCCACAAAAATAGTTTCCACTCCTAATTCAATCATGAGGTTCCAAAACAATGTCTTGACACCAATTCTTTTGCTTGCAACTTGTTCATCCATTAGTGAGATATTGAGCAACCCATCATTGCTTGACTGCTTTAAAGGTTATAACAACAACTCACAGGAAGAACATTTGTGCAATCACAATAATTCCAATCATATTATTGAGGACTCAGAAAGGTGCATGGCTTTAAAAATATATATAATAGTTTTTCCTAGATGACACAGTCAGCTTCAGATCAATTATGTCGGCCATTATCAGAGCACGTTGTCCTTCTTTTATGTATCGCATTATCTATACACCATAGATCTAAATCCTCAACGAACTTGTGCAACAACTTCGAGCAAGCCTTAGCCTTGACCCTTAGGCACACAATAATTTTATTTTGCGTCAACACATGACAATCCATTTTACTTTGTAACATTCTATTTATTCTTTGTCAGATCGCTCCAAATTACCATAAACACAAGCTTCAGAGTACGCTTTAGATTATCTTGTCTTCTACCGCACCAGATTACCATAAACACGAGTTGCATATGGTTTCATGAAAAAAATAGCAGAACATACAAGTTATAAAAGACTTCTATATTGCACCTCGGTTTGATAGCTAGATGAGTTATCATATTATAATTATGCGTCTTAGATTCGTTTTATATGTAGATCATTACACTAATCCGAACCCCGTTCATATCACTGGAGAGAGGTTAACGAATATAGCCTAGTAGACTTTACGAATCCATTGCGCATTATTTGAATCACGAAATAATGGTCGCAATCTTATGACAGCCATGAAGCCATGATTTCACTCATCCAAACATTTCGTAAAATGACACAATGACAACTTCGAAGTGTTGTCTAGTTCGAGACGTGTCCACTGTCAACGTCGAGCCACAAAAGGTTCTAGATCGAAGAGCTTCAACCACAAAACAAAAACACAAGAAAGAAAAACAATTAAATAGAATAAAATTAACAAAAAAGAAACAAAACAAAACAACAACAAAAAAACAAAAAAAAAATTGCATAGAAAGCAACAACTTTCCATAGAGATAGGATCGCAACATTCCACAAGAATTTTGTACCTCGAAGCTGAATTCGGATGTCAGTCCTGTCAATTAGTGCAAGGATACTAAATAAGGAAGGATATCTAGCTCACTTTAGAATTTAATCAATTTGTGAATACTTCAAAATTGCAGACAATTTTAAACATGAAATTAGACACTAGACAGAATCACGGAGGAGACAATTAATAGAAAATGATGGCAATTCTAGAGTGAAGTCGATGGTCCACTTCTACTTTCGCATGGGCATGAGAATGGACAATTATGGCGAACTAGATTTGAATTCTCCAAATTCATCTGCATACACATCCTTGTCACAGTTTCAGATATTCCATACTTGGCTCTTCACATGTCAGATTTTCTAGAATCACAACTGGCTTCTAACAATTTGATCCCTTAATCAGCAATCACTTTGCTATGTTAGCCTATTATATCGCAGACTCCAGGTGACTCAGCCTCAGGTTCAAGGGAACACAGGTCCTAATAACAAAAATTATATGGAGGGATTGGATGCCACAAAGAGTTTTGGTCTAATCTATATTGAAGAGATCTCCAAACCCTCCCTTGCTTTTACAGAGATACAATCATAGACTTGAAACTACTCTTTAACTTGCGCTCTGATACCATGTTGAGATTTCTAGGGCACAAACTAGAACAATTTTCCTTCATCATGATGACTAGTTCTAATTATCAATTAACATCAATTACATCCAATACCATTAAGCAATTATACAGAAGAAATACTCGACCAATAAACATGAAAGAGCAGTAAAGTATCCATGAGACAATGCGACAATAGACACAGGAATTAGGCTTGAGGTCAGGGCAAAACCCACAAGGGGAAAACCAGGAATATTTCCTTATGCGAGAGAGAGAGTTCAATGTTTATTAATACATCAAAAACAATATTAAGATAATAGCCAAACCAGTAACCAAGAACAACACAAAATCTTCCAAGCCTTCCTTCTGAAATTCGGCCTTCCTATTCTCCTTCTTCCTTCGCTAGATTAGAGATATCCAAGATACAAATCGATGTGCCAAATGAGAGAGTTCTTCAATATATAGACTTCTAAAGGGGGTCAAATGGGTGCCTTTAAGGGGCCCATCCGACTTGAACAAAAGGAGGTCAACTTAAATAATTTTTGGAAGAAAAATATAAATTCAAATTTTCAATTTGCTCACATGATGAAAATATCGACCATGGCCAACATATTTCCAACACATTGGAGGCTTGCCCATGATCTAGAAGATTCATCATGTAGTATGGAGCAATCACTGGACCGCATGACACCTATCTGTGGCATTTACAACGTATTTGGATGATAACATCATGCTTGAGGAAGATTTTCTTCCACACGTTTGGGCATTTGTGGCATTTATTTATGTTTTTGAGCTATGCGGTTGGCTTTTAACCTCTCTCTTGCAGAACACTCAAAGTAAACTTGTCAACAACGTTTTTTACTTGTATTATCGTAAAAATGAGGGAGTTAAGTCTCACCAAATAGAAACTCCTCCACTCATTTCACTTCATCATCACACATTGGATTATTTTCCTCTCTAAAAGAGTGTGAGCTAGCCTTTTTTCACTATTCTAGGCAAGATGTAGGCATTTTGTGCTGCAACCTTCTTGTGGATGCGATTTTTGTATGGAGACATCATTCTAGGCTTAAAAGAAGTGTCTGTAGAGAATTTTGTATGTTTATTGTACTATCATTGATATTTTGCATATTAAATGTTTGAAGCAGGGTTTCTATTATGCCATGGTCAAATGCTTAGTTATTGTTGATATCTTGCTTCATTATTGCATGTAAAATTGTTCTTTCTAAGGCCTATAGGGAAACTCTTAATGTGCAAACCCTATATTTAATTTCTCCCCTCACAAGAGCAATAGCTAGGGTTTCAAGGTGGATGCCCTAGACATCCCCCCTTACTCTATCAATTTCCTTCCCTTGAATTTTGCCCTAAAGACTCCATTAAACCCTAGTAGGATAAGCTGCTGATATTGAGTGTGTTGATCATCCATAAAGTTAACTATAATTCATCTCCTTTTTCTGTCTCCTAGATGACTAGGGCAGCCACTAGGGTTTATAGGGTAGATTTATCATTTGTGCATAAAATTGAATGTTGCTCGCATGTTTGCAGCTCAAAATTTAGGGTTTTCATCTATATATTGTCCAAAAGAACAATCTAGCATAGAGCATGATCTAAACCACCTAAATAGGGCTGACATCACTCTCTTCATGGCTGTTTATGCATACCTAACAGCCATAGAATTACTCCCCCCAGCCTAAACCTAGTCTCTATTGGAAGGTATTCCTCCTTTATTGTTGAATATCATTTTAACATGTTTCCTTGAGCTGCTATATGACATTGAATGCCTCATCGTTGCATATCATCCAAGCCCTCAATTATAGCAACCTATCTACTGGTCTAGGCATAGAGCATTTGAACCATAGCATAGAGAACCGGGGCTATCCTAAGCCTTGTGGTACTCTACCCAACAATAGACCTTTGACCCATCACCTTGAGCCCTAGTATTAGAGGATCATTCTAGGTGATCCTCCCTTGTGGTTTAAATCCACTAAACAGCAGGAGAGCGGTTGCGCTAGTATTACAGGATCATTCTAGGTGATCCTCCCTTGTGGTTTAAATCCACTAAACACCAGGAGAGAGGTTGCTGAGGTGACAGTGGCAATCCTTTCTTTTGTTGCCATAAGGTCTGGCCCTGCCCAGTGAGGCTTTGCACAAGGCCTGCCAGATTTTGTGGCAACACACAGACTAGTCTACATCAATGGGGTCACCAAGGAATGCCAATTGAATATCGTTGAACATCCCTTGGGATTCCCTTGACGTTTTCCTTGGAAAAGGAAGTTATTGAATAGGTTCATTCATAACATTCGCCTACAAATACATACAAAATAGTTATTTATACAAAATGTCTAACAATAAATTATAATACATATCAGCAGATATATCTATAACAACGACATAGCAAATTCCGTACTCAAGACAGTAGTTTTTCCAATTATCTTGTTGACAAACATATACTCTGACAACCACCATCTTTGCAATAACCAATAATGGTAAACTTTGAGTCTAAATCTTTCCAATAATCAACAATTCTAAACTTTTGAATTTATGTATGCCTCCACAAAAAAAAACAGAAAAGAGATCACTGTTCACAATTAAACTTTCCTATAATAATGTAGAAAATTGAAGCACCTTGTAAGGTGGATAGCAATTGTGAAAACTGAAATGCCAATGTCAGTCCAGAATAAGTGAATACCTTATCAAGCCAAGCATCAACCAGACAAAGAAGAATATTTTGATCCACTTTCATCCCTGCTTGCTGCAGTAGTGTTGAAAGTGAAGATTGTGTAGTTAAATGTGCAAAATAACTACTATTTTGCACTAGAAGCCTAGCTAGGATTGCCCCTGCAGATGCCCTTATTGCTGCCTTCGAGGGATTTGACTCATCTCCTCCTCCAATAAAAACTACGATAAGTTTCTGTAAAATATGACAAATTTGAAAGGAAGACAGCTTAAGCACATATAGAAGAAATGCAATAGAAATGGAACTTAAACATTGAGATATAGCTCTAGAAAATAATGACAATAAAAATTCTTGAAAAAGAACAAGTTACAAAAAGAGCATTGACTGAAAATTATACAAGATAAACTAAGAAAGCAATATACTAGGGTTGAAGTTGTACAAAAGACCATAACAAAAACTAACAAATCATTAGATAGATATGAATGTACCTGCAGTATTCCACCTAGCAGAGGAGGCGCATCTCCAGGAAAGCACTGTCGAAGAAACACAGACACATGCATGAGACCATATAAAACCTTGAGCAGATGAACATTGAAAACATAAACAATTGCATCTCTGTGAGAATATATAGAACTTTGAGAGAATGAAAAACATAAGAGTTGGAGTTGTGAGAAAAAATAAAATTACTAAGCCTAAAATGTATCAAAAATGAGTTTAACTCCCTATATTAGCATCCTCTAGAGTCCTCAAAGCTACCCTGTTGGATAACAGTAGTGAGTGTCTCTACCTTCCAACTACCATGAATGAGGTTCTTTATTTGTTTAACAGAAATTCTATGTTATAAACTAAAAAACTCCTATCAACAATTCCTATGCAAGGGTCAACAGAAATATAGACGACTTATATTTTACTATTGGAATTTGAACATATAAAAACAACTCAAAGGCCTATAATGGCATACAATTATACTCGTGAGCTAGATTAATATTAACTGTTTTTGGTAAATCCTATTCACTTCTAGTTTACCTTATGGTAATTTCCTCAAGGATTGTGTGCAATGTGCCCTAACAATCCATCCTCCATAGAACATATTAAATCAATTAGCATCCCTTGCAGCAGCGAAATTTGTTACTGGGTGTCTGATTTATTGTCCAAATCAACACAAATGCTACAGAAGTAAAAATACCGCAGTCTGTTATTGAGGCTGTTTTATTTCAATTTGTGTTCCATAGTACTATAAAATCTCATTCTTCACGTACCACCATAATTGTTTCAGAAACAAGCAAAATTGGTTACAGGTCCTTCAATTTTGTGCTCGATTCTCAGTTGTCCCAGATTCATTCAAGGTCTTTTTTACTTGAGAGATTGTTGAAACTTTATTCAGGGTTGTCTGCCTGTCTTCTACCATGTCTTCTATGTGTTTATCATTTTTTCTAGCACCTCATAATTTTCTGTAATGGTTTCATTCCTAATTCAACTATTCCTCTTGCTCCTACATCACTGCCATCACCCTTTTTGTGCCTTCATGTCACCCATTGCTTTTGTCATCTCACTATTAATTATAACAGTTGTGTATAGACTGGTAGAATATTAAACCTCATAACAAACTTAAGCTAAAATACTTGATAAGGATAAACCTTTGCATATAGGACCACCTACAAATCAATCTCTATTCATGTTTATCAACACTGGTTATGAATTTTAGGACTCAAGCTATCAGGCAAAAAACTTTGAATATTTAGGATATTTGAATGGAAATGTGAGACATCGAGTACAGGTGGGTTGATAAATTCCCTTTGGGATTTAAGACCTATACAAACGGAGTCAAAATCATTTTTGTAGCTATTTCCATCCCATTTTCCACAAAAAGCTTTGTTGCACGAATTTCCAGAACAGGGGAATGGGTGTCTAGAATTGCCAAAACATTTCTCCAAAATTATTTAAGAGACAACAATACTAGTTCACTCCATCAAGATCTACTTTTACAAAAATTCAAATGCCAAGTACATAGCCCGATTATGAAATCAAAATATCATAATATGGCAATATTACATAGAGCTTGACTGAAAATGATTGAAAATATTTCTGCAAGCATTCCAAAGGTTTGTACCAGTCCTCACATGAAATGGTTCCTTTACACAAAGAAGGTGAAAGCAAAGTTTTGATACAATAGAAACTAATCTATTTCTCTTAAAGGAGTCAATTCCAGACAGTTTCAGAAATAGATGTAACATCAGAAATTTGACATCATAATACATACATAATAACAAAGTACAACATCAATAGTAGCCACTGAAAGCAAGAACATAGAGCAGCTCAAAGAACCATGTCAGATGATTCAACTTCATGTTCTTCTCTTAATAGTAAATAATAATAGTCCTCCTCTGCTATTTGTTAAAGCTGAATTTCAAAATCATTAAGTTAATCTTCTCAGGTTAGCCTTTCAATAGGACAAAACCATATGGTGTAAAACATTCAGGCTTGACATGTTGAAAATTGGTAGCTTCGGTCAGTATTTTCATGGTCAAAATTGAAGAAAACGATAATTTTCCAATGTTACTTGGGAGCGGGAGCGGGAGCAACCATTTTCAGAAGCTCCCGGTTTGGGAGCGAATCCGGGAGCGATTTTTTAAAA
>APFE031598770.1:1183-12021 GCA_000404065.3 Pinus taeda
AAAAGTTTATTTCATGTGGAGAAAAGTTCACGGAATTTTATGCAGAGAGAAGTTTATTTCATGTGGGAAAACTTACCTTTGGTCCATGGTAGTTAGTCCTTGGAATTTGAACCTATGGTTTTTGGACCATGGCATCTCGACAGACGTGTTGATCCATAGTATTGAGTTGATGGTATTGGTTTGTTATGGTTTTGGCCCATGGTATTGGTCCATGATTTGAGGAAGAGCTTGCCTATATAAAGCAAAGGAGATCATTTGGCTTGTGTATGCTTTTGGGTTGAATATCTTAAGATCTGAAATATTGGGTTATTGTTTTAAAAGCTCGATCTATATGAAATTGAAGTGGAAAGCGAATCTGTGAAGGGTGATCTCTCGAGCGCTGCAGCTGCAGAAGTGCGGAGGCGCCGCAGGAGACGGCACAGGAGGCGCCGCAGGAGATGGCGCAGGAGGCGCCGTAGGAGACGCCACAGGAGGCGCCGCAGGAGACACCACAGAAGGTGCTATGGGTTTAGTTTTCTGTTATTGTGGATCTGGTTATCTGGGTGACTTACTGGTACTTGATGATCATTTGATATTTATGGATCCAGTTTGAAAATTTATGAAAAGTGGTCCTTGAAAGAAAAGAAGTAGGGGGTTGTAGCTCCCTTCCAGGAGAGACTGGAAAACGAGAGAGAGTTGTAGCTCTCTGCAGGTTGCAGCCTGCGTACTGGTAAAGGACTGCACCAGTACAAGACCATTGTAAAAGGAGTTTCTAATTTGAAAGAAGATAGAGACATATTGCAGCAGGTGGTTTTCACCCACATTGGGTTTCCACCTTATATCTGGTGTTCTTTGATGTGACTGTCTGTTTTTCTTGTTCATGCTCATTATTTTATGGTACTGATATGCAAAAATAATTCAAAGTATAAATAAGGAAGAATTGTTAAAAGGACTAGATCCCCCCCCCCCCCCCCCTCTCAGTATTATTTTCAACAAAAATGTGTGAAATGAAAAAATACACATTATCAAAATTTATTAACTCAATTTGGCTAACAAATATACCCTGAGCATGCATTTTAGTGAAGCAAGGCAATTTTCATCAATTCTAGTGAAAGGGAAAAAGTTGTTGACTTTGTATATTATATTCTAGCAGAATGAGTTGTATTTGGGAATTTTGACATGTATATATATGTGTGTGTGTGTGTGTGTGTGTGTAACAACACAGTGATATACATATTTCCAGGTATACCTTTTTCAAAAGCACACCTATATCAAACTTGGTATTCATTTTTCTAAGCCCACTCACATAGTTTTGTAGCTTCTTTTAACAATGAACTTGGAATTCTTGAGAAATTGATGAAAATTAACATTAAGAATATCAAAGATTTTAAGTTGAATGTGAAAAACAACATCAATGATGATTAAGCAATAAAGGCGTCTAAGTAGGTGTAAGCATAGTAGTAGGTGTGGGCTTACATTTTTCCCCTATTATATCGTAAAGTGGAAGAGTAAAATCTTCTTGTGCTTCGAGACCCCATAATAGTAGTAGAGAATGTGCAGAATTATTAGAGTATGCATGTGTTTGACTACAATGTTAAAGGGAAAATGTGTGCATTTGGAGATGAATTGAGGAAATGTAAGATGCAAGCTATGTGCTTAGCATAGAAAATTATAGACCAATGAGAATGTTTTCCTTGTCTCATGCATGTGGAATTTTGTGATGCATTTTTGTTAGACTTCAATGACTTTGCATATCATATAATAGTGTGTGTAATTTCAAAAGTTTTTTAACAAATATAATTTTTAAAACTCAAATTCAATATGTGAAAATGTAGAAACATGTGAAATGAAAAATACAAATTCTCCAATTTGAATCATTCAATCTAGCCAAAAAGTAACATTGGACACATTTTAGTGAAACAGGTCAAATTTCTTCAATTTTAATGAAAAAAACAAAAATTCCTCCCTTGGATTATGACATGTAGGTTTTTTTAACAACACAAAAATATACAAACAACTTATATCACTTTTTCAAAAGGAAATTTGTACAAAAATTGGAGTGCATTTTTCTAAGTCCACCCACACAACTTTGTATGTTGGTTTAACAGTCGACTTGAATTTTCTAGGAAATTAATGAAAACTCAACATCCTTGGCATATTTTTATAAATACCATGAATATCAAGGATGCTGATTCGGATTTGAAAATTTAGGTTAGATGAAATCCCAAAAGCCAATGATCAAAACATAAATTTGTTGTTTCAAAAATATTTGATACATTTTCTTAAGACTTGAATTAAAAATACAAAGGGTATTGAAGTGTTATTATTTTGCAACTTCAGTTGCAGGAAGGGTTTGTAATGTCTTTTTCAAGCAAAAAGGGACTAGCCACCTCCTAGTGTAACATTGTTTCAAGAAAGAAGTTCCTCTAGATCACTACACGTATCTAACAATACCAACTTAAGAAGGAATTAACATCAGAATTTGGCATCCAAAGGTAAACAAGCTCAACTTAGATTAACTCAATTGATTAGAATGATCGAGGGAAAGATGTAGGGAAGCAGAAGAAAACCACTTTGTGCATCCCCGGGCAGAGAAGGTCCTTAAATTTGAGATAACCTCTCCCAAAATAGGGGAGAAAATTCAACATATGTAAGACCATGCCTTGATCAATAAATTTCTATGAATCTAGCCCTCTGAATGAGTCTTACTATGGTGGATCAGGAAATATTGGCAACCAAAAAGAGATGTTGAGCTTAAACTAAGATCAAGGGGGTTTTTCACTACTACTTTTTACAATCTAGAGGAAAAAAATAGAATTTTTCAAAATGGACATACTTCTTTAACTTGAGTTGGCTCTATCTTTTCCTATGAAAGGAAAGATTATACCCGAACAAAAAGGAATTCCATGGCCTTTGTATGGATTAGGTTATACTCATTACCTCGATCATTTTCAGATCCTTAAATTTTGGAAGGCATAGCCAATGCACTAGGATCATTTGTAATGTGTTTGGAGGGAACAAAATAGGGGAAATATGCATCATTCACAAAATATGTCTATACATGAATACATCACAACATTTTTCAACTTGCATTTTCCACAGTTACCAAGATAATGTTTTGGACTAGCTAATTAATTGTAAGCATATTCCATTCATATGTCATAAATTCCATGAACATGGCCATTTGTTCATAGGTTTCCCTCTAAATAGCATTCAAGCGAGATTGAAGCCTTAATTAGAGAAGGAATCGGAGAGTTTGACAAGGGTTTCTAACATAAAGAGAACAAACTGAAGGGATTTTTTTAACCAAACAATAAATAATACTAAAGGAAGTAATAGGTATGATACTCTTAATAATTTGGAAGATAACCCATCCAATAATGAACAAGAACATCAAAAGGAGTTGCCTAATAATAAAAACAACCAAGGAGACAACTTAAGGACATTTACTCAATGGAAAGAAAGAGAGGAACTAGGAGAGGTGAATCACTTATAGAATGTAGAGATGTTTCATGAACCAAAAGATGATATAGAGGTTGAAGCTAGAGAGGAGATGGAACTAGAGTAATTAAACATGCAAGTGTTAGCAGTGGCCCAAGAGAATTAAGATCCATCAAACATCCCATACAAGGAAGTTGAACTTATCTCAAAATATTACTTCTATCCACAGAGGAAATTTTATCAACATAGTAAAGGTAAAGTCATCCTTGGCTCTTCTTCCCTAAGTGTTAAAAAATCTAATAAAAAAGCAAATGTCGAACTCAATAAGGAGGAGGAAAAAAGAGGTGGAAAACCAAATCGGAAATTAATTTAATAGATTATTGAAAATTGGTTATCTCAATTAGGATCAAGGTGATGATAAACTGCTACAAACCCACTCCTCCTAATCAATTATGAAAGTGATCATTTGGAATATAATGGAATTTGGGTTGTCGATTTTCCATTCTTTTCACCACTTAAAGTGCCTCTCCTTGGTTCTTTCCTCATGTGTTATCATCCATTCACTTCCTTTCTTACATGGTTCTCCTGTTAATACATTGTAATGATCCTAAGAATTCCAAGTAGTACATTAATGTAATTTTCTTTTATTTTAATACATTAAAGAGGATAAAACTTGATTTTACTAATGATTGTTTTTCTTAGTCAGTTCCTATAACTTATATGAAGTGCCAGTAACAAACCTCTGAGATTGTAATATCTACACGACTCTATGGAAAATTTATAGACATGATTTTTTCTCCTAACATCGAAGACATGGTTCCATGTTGTTTACTTCACACCTAGGTTAATTCTAGAAGCCTTCAAGTAATGGTCTTGTGCTAGGCAGAATTGGTCCATCATAATCAGGTGTGATTTATGGGCAAATGAAGTATAATTTGGAAAAATAAAACATGGGTTTTGTTCAGAACATCCCAATTAGGTTACTCACGATAATTTCCTCTAGAAATTGCATAGTTTGGGATATCATTGGTTCTTTCAAGGACATGTTTCTAGTTCCACCATTGACCAGCTACGCCCCAAACTAACCAATCAGTTAGACAAATACACTTGAACGAGCTATTATCATAATATCTCATGCCAAATAGACCCCATATGATTAGATGTTTAGCTAATAATGTATCAAAACCAATCATGTGTAGATTAGTCATGATTTGGCATACAATTTTTGGGGAATTGGTTCCAATTCGCCCCTAATATTTTTTGTATAAATTCAAGAGAAAAAACAAGATTGGGTTTGTTGAAGGGGGAGATTATGTCATTGTGTTCATGGTTGTGGGATGATTCCATGTGGTGACCACTAGTATCAAACTTTGTTGCATCATTTATAATGTAAAAGATTGTGGTTTTTACAATATCATGATGGTGTCGGGTTTCATTATTTATTATTCTTAAGCTTGTTCTCTCTGTGATCTAGTTTAGCAGAGGAAACGAGATGGTTGGCTTGGGCCCACCAATCAGCCTATTTCTCCCTTGTGTATTTCTTTCTTAAATTAATATATCTGAGTGTGAATAATTTTTATTTGGAGGTGTGGTGTGGATTTAAGTTAGATATGTATTTGTTTTCCAAATCTGAAGCTTGAAAGGTTATGATACTATGATGATCTTGTTGGCTTGTCCTATTTAATATGATTTTTTTAATATAATATTCAATGCATGAAGTCTAAAGTTTAGAAATGATCTGAAAGGTTGAGTGATAGCTCGTCTCCTTAAAGTCATGGCATTATATGAATACTAAATTTATTTGTGAACGCAGATATTTGGAGAATTCCTATAACTAATATATTTTAATTCATCACGACAAAACGATCTTGGTTGATTTAGGGTTTTGTAGCCTTTGATTTATAATCTGATCTTTTTGGTTTAAAACATTTTGGGTTGCAGTCCTCGAATGATAATATAAAGTTTTCACTAAATAGATTTGAGTGCTTGAGTCTTATCTTTATCTATTGAAATAACTGTAGAGGGTTCTTTGCACATTATATTCTTCACTAAATCTATATATAAGCCATGGCACAATGAGATTTATTTGAACCTTGTATACATATTGTATAGAAGTTCATTATAACTATAGGTGTGAATCTATACTATAATCCAATCATTTATGTAATCTTTGGTAACAAGGAAGGTTTTGAATTTGATCATCTACAATAATTTGATTCTATAGTTATTTGTTGTGCTCTATTTCGAATCATCATAAAAGAGATATTTACTATATTTTGTGAAGTTGATGTATGTTTTTTGTTGAAGCAGGTGTTTTTAGTATATAATAGCAAGCTACTTCATCTATTTTTTATTCATATCATGCAAGAGAGATTGACAATGATATAACCTTGGGGAAGGTATTATACTAATCACCATTATGCTTTGGTAGAGGGTGGCCACATCGTTGCTTAGTGATTATGTTTAATCAAGCTTGAACTCTTTCTTTTATGCCTTGTGCTCATAGATATTGTAGAGATATATTGAGTCTCTTTGTCCAATGGAGAACTAAGTGAGATATTAGGTCAACCATCCCAGGAGGAACCATAACCAATAACTCATTTATTTATGTCTTGTCTTCATGGAGACCATAGTGAATATTGAGTCTCCTTATCCACTGGAGAATTGAGTGAGACCTTAATCCAACCATCCCAATAGGAGCCAGTAGGAAGAACTCGGTGTTCCTTTAGTGGGAGTCTTTTAATTGATTTCAGTAGATGATGTTGTTCTCTGTGAGATTTTCCTAGGTAGATAGATAGATAGCTTAACAGGTCTTTGTGGTTCCCATCTCCACACAAATTGTGTAGTGTCCCTAAGTTTATGACCCCAGATTGACAAAGTAAATGTTGATTAATATTTTTCTCAATTATTTCACCCAAAAATGGGGTACAAATAACAAGATAAAACATAAACTTCTTAAGGAAAAATTAAGTTAGAAAAGCCAACTTTAATCATGATATAAGAGACTAAATGTATGGACGAGCAAGTTCCCAAAAAATTTCAAGCTATATGAAAATGTTGTTGCTATATAGAAATGAATGATAGGGGGCATCGAGAGGTATGTCAATCTCATGGGATTCAGTCATCCTCAAACCCTTTGATATTTTAGCAACAAACAAGACCATTACAAATAAGTTCCAGAAGATAGGATTGGAAAATGTGGGCTATATTACCAATGTTTAAACAAAAATTTGAGAATCATTCAAAAGATTTATGAATGCAGAGGGGAATATAGCAAGATAATTGGAGGAAAGTCAATTTAATCAAATCATGAGTGGAAAATAAGGGAGCCATACATCGAATAAAGGAAGAATCCTCTATTTTTAGAGAAATGATTGACACTTTAAACTTGCATATATGGAAATCACTAACAGACTATTTACATGGAATAATCAATGTGGAGGAAATGACTTGGTATCATCCAATCTAGATAGATTTATAGTTTCAGAATCTCTAGTTGACATAGGAATGAACATTGAGACCACAATCTTACTAAGTCACAAGCCAAATCACCAGTTTGTTTTTCTAAATATTAATTGGAAAGGAATTCCACTCAATGACTCTTCTGATTTGAAGCATTTTGGGTTTAGCATCACTCCATCAAGGAGAATATTGAGAAGTGGAAAGGGTAAGCACCGATTAGACAAGAAACAATAATGTAAAATTGTGAACAAAGGTTAACAAATATCACACAATTTTTGAAAGATTGGAACAAATAAGAACTTGGAAACATTCATGAAGCCAAGGACCATCTCAGTAAATAAATGTATGAGGTGCAACATTAAATTATAGTAGAAGCAAGAAAAAGAGTCTTGGAGAAAGAAAAAAAATAAGATTGTAGCAATGTGGAAGGAAAAGTAGACTACAGAGGAAATTATTTGGATGATGTAGAAATCAAGGGTAAAGTGGTTAAAGGAAGGATAAAATAACCATTACAAGGAAAATACTCTTTAGCAGAGGTTTGTGTGGAAGCCCCTATAAAAATATCCCAAAAATATGTTTGTAGCAGAGGTCTCTAGCGAAGATGGGATGGCGGATGTTTTAGCGGATTTTTTTTAACAATGCGTCTGTAATACCATAAATACACCAGTGCATTATATAATCATACGCATTGGTGCTTAACAGTGTATGGTGCACCATGATAGATTTTTTTATAAAAATGAATAAAAACGTAATGGTGTGTTAAGTACATAATGTGCACTGATGCGTATAATATCTTATAGCACAGAAAAGGGTGGAATTAAATATTAAAAAAAAATGGTCGTAAAATTCCTTTTTCCTTGTCTGGTGTTATACTCTTACAACTTCTTAGTGCTAAACAAGTGCGTGAACACCCCGACATGTAACCAACATAGAATATCGATGCTTACTAGCAAGTGGTGCACAATTACGGGGTTATATTTTATAAAAATAAAAAAAAAAATAGTGCACTACCTATATAAGGTGCACCGGTGTGTATACTACTCGATAGCACAAGATAAAGATTAAATTTAAAAGATGTCGGTCATAAAATTCATATTCACCATTTTGATGTTATACTCAAATAATGCACTAGTCCTCTTAATGTATTTAAACGCACCAGAGTGTAAACGACAAGGTGCACCACGATAGGGTTTTAATTAAAAAAATAGTTGCGTGCTTAGGGACGTGCACGCATGGGTGAAGTTAACCTAGCAGACCAAAACAGGGTTAAATAAAAAATATATATATACTGACCATAAAAAAACATTTTTACCATTTGTAGTGTTATAGAGCTCTCAAGCACTAGTGCTACTCTTTCCTTTGTCAAGTACCTTGTTGTCAGTGCTTCCCTTGCTTTCCATCCTTCCGTCAGTTGCTCAATGTGTTGCTTTTGAATTTTCTAAAATGATGCTCAAATTTGTTTTTTTCATTTACATAGTAACCATGCCTCTCTGACGAGAAAATGTCTAGGTAATGTCCATGTTTCTCTTTAGTTTATCTTTTTAGTGGAGTATAATTGAAAATTAGATTAAAAAAGTCATTGTTTAAAAAAAAATATTATGTTGTGCATTCAACTAGTTTAGCTCCCACCAACGGTGGTGAATCCTGTAAATTTACACGGTCCACCACAAATCATTGCATTCTATTAAAAAATTGCAATTTTGTAGTGCGCTTGGTAAATTGCTATGCACTGTGAAAGTTGTAATTGTTGTCGTGGTGCGTCAAGTAAAAGTTACTTCCCAGTGCATTTGTTTTTACCAAATGCACCACATGCATAAATATATAAAAAAATATGGCTCAGTGCATTTGTTAACGTGAACATTCCATTTCAGTGTGAAAAGGTTATTCATACACATCGGTGCAAGTTGTATGTCGACACACCATGTCGAGAAATAAGAAACCAATTTTTAAGCAGTGCGTTTGGTAAATTGATACACACCGGGAAATTTATAATTTTACCACGGTGCGCCTAGTAAAAGTTACTTCTTGGTGCATTTGATTTTACCAAACACATCGCATGCGTAAATATTAAAAAAATATAGCTTTGTGCATTCGTAGTTCTGTTTTAGTGTGAAAAGGTTATTAATATGCATCGGTGTGTATTGCATGTCGACACACCACGTTGAGAAATAAAAAAAACCAATGTTTAAGTAATATGTCAAGTAGTTGTACGCATCATTGTTGGTGCTTTAGTGGGTTTTTGGGTGCATCGTTCCCAGTGCTTTACTATTTTTTTGGCACACCGAGGATATTTTTTTATTATTGAGAGTTATATTTCCATTTTTATGAACACATTTTTAATTTAATAAATAAAAAATTGTTTTATGTATGAGGCTAATATATTTTATATGTCAATCATGCAACAAATGTGTCAATAAAGGGAGGAGAAACAACAGTAGGAGCAAATGGTGGACCAATACAATGTGGTCTAACCATGGGAGGCACAACAGAGGGAGCGAGATTTATACCCTTGCCCTATTACCGTAGCGACCCAATTCTTCTTCAAGAATGTAGGCATCCTTAAGTACTATGAGGAGGCTACATCCTTGAAGGGGCACTCTAGGTTGTTGGTGCAACTAATCTATCGGTGGGATGCCCACCAACAGGCTTTCCGTGTTAGTCGTAACACATGGTATGGGCCCACTTAGGATGACATACATTTCATCATTGGCCTATCGAGGAGAGGAGAGGATTTTCCCCAGTTCCTTAATGTACCTCATGGTGTTGCAGCAAAGAGTTAGCTTGTCTACTCTCAGAGATATGTCAAGGATCATTTAGTGTGTGCAACAAATTTTCAGGTGTATGGTGAGCAACTATGGATCACTTCTTTTGGTGCATATGAGGTTAGGTTCCTCTCACTATTAGTGAGTACCATTGCACACTATATTAGTGATGGGTAGCGCATTAGTTTCCCTCTTTTTTTTATGGCAATTCTTTGGTGCAGAGGCCACGATGTATTAGATGGTTTGCCATTTTTGAGGTATTTTTGCATGGCTTTATATAGATTTCATGCTATGATACATGGGAGGATGTACTTCCCTTTTACATCAGAGATTTTTTTTTTTTTAGAGGTTTCTAGAGATGAGGCTTAATTTTGACCATAGCCCTCCTAGGTTAATGATTGAGGTGTGGATGTGCATGTGGGGCAATATGACGCCCATGGGTGGTCTACCGAAGTATCTAGCCAAGATTTCCACTGAGGCACTATGGCTACTGGACAATGAAGATGACCACATGTTTGTATTAGTGTCGTCTCCTTATGTGGGGATGGATTGGAGACAATGTCTCAACATCCTCTTCACATCAAATGAGCTGTAGATGATAGAAGTAATAGATATCATTTTGGGATTCAATTGTGTTAAGTAAGTCATTCACGTATGACCATTTCCATGAGAGGTAGTCGTAACTGACTAATTTCTCATGATTTTTGAATAGTTCACTTAGCACTCATTGCATCGGGTGATGCTCACAGGGGTGAAGAAGTGGGATTGAAACTAGTGAAATGTGGAGAACGAATCACATAGCATCAATCATCACTTCTGGGGCTTGCACCCGGTAACCAGGACTTCCCAGGAGGTCACCCATCCCAGAACTCCTCTGGCTCAAGCGCGCTTAACTGTGGAGTTTTTCCCACAAGAAAGCCCACTTAGCTTGCTACCCCATTTGCAAAACCTTAGCAAGTATTGTGCCTCATGAACCATTCAAGTAGAGATCCCTTGACTCTTTTTGAATTTAAGTATGGGGGATTACGCAGTGCGTTATATTATATATTATTTTGGGATTCAACTGCATTAAGTAAGTCATTCAAACGTATGACCATTTCCATGAGAGGTAGTCGAAACTAACTAATTTCTCATGATTTTTGAATAGTTCACTTAGCACTCATTGCATCGGGGGATGCTCACAGGGGTGAAGAA
>APFE031598770.1:12041-72550 GCA_000404065.3 Pinus taeda
ATCCCACTTCTTCACCCCTGTGAGCATCACCCGATGCAATGAGTGCTAAGTGAACTATTCAAAAATCATGAGATATTAGTCAGTTACGACTACCTCTCATGGAAATGGTCATACGTTTGAATGACTTACTTAACGCAGTTGAATCCCAAAAATGATATCTAATATAATGCACTGCGTAATCCCCCATACTTAAATTCAAAAAGAGTCAAGGGATCTCTAAATGAATGGTTCATGAGGCACAATACTTGCTAAGGTTTTGCAAATGGGGTAGCAAGCTAAGTGGGCTTGATTGTGGGAAAAACTCCACAGTTAAGTGTGCTTGAGCCAGAGGAGTTCTGGGATGGGTGACCACCTGGGAAGTCCTGGTTACCGGGTGCAAGCCCCGGAAGTGATGATTGATGCTATGTGATTCGTTCTCCACATTTCACTAGTTTCAATCCCACTTCTTCACCCCTGTGAGCATCACCAGATGCAATGAGTGCTAAGTGAACTATTCAAAAATCATGAGAAATTAGTCAGTTACGACTACCTCTCATGGAAAGGGTCATACGTGAATGACTTACTTAACGCAGTTGAATCCCAAAATGATATCTAATATAATGCACTGCGTAAACCCCCATACTTAGACAGAAGTAATATTAGTGTTTTCTTTAAATTAATCTAGTTTCATTTTATCGTCTTAATTAATTAGAATAACAGTTTATTATAGCACGTTCTTTAACTTGTTTTATTAAATTGTTTAATGAAATTGTCGAATTATAGTTGTGTAATATATATTTTGTAGACATTGGTAGTTTCATTGGGGACATGCTTCCTCCCCCACCAAAGGGAAATGCAGAGATGGTCGAGGCCACGCAGGGTGAGGCACATCCTCATATGGATGCAAGAATGCAGGCATGTAGGGTTGGTCTCAGATTCTGGATGGACTACTTCAACTGACTCTCTGGATTGTTGGTTAAGGAGGGAGTCATATGCATCATATCGTCGAAGCTACTAAGATACTAATAAACGAGGAGGGATCATGGGCATGAAGCATATACATATGAGTCTTCACAAAGTACTAGCCCATCATATCATGATGATCGGGGTGATGATCCTTCTGGTGATGAGGGTGTTGATCCTTCAGATACGTAGTCTTCACCAAGATGTATTATCCCATCAAATCATGATCAGGGTGTTGGTGATCCTTGTGGTAGTACTCTACCTCCTCATCATTCACCTCATGATCACCCACTACTTCCTCATGTTTTTTATTCTCAGAGATCATATGAGCCACCTTCTCCTCCACCTCATATTTCAAATATTGAGGCAGTTGATCATCCATCGTCTTCTACTATATACTAGACTACCACTACTATTGTTGCATCGTCTTCTGCTACACTAGACTAGGCTGCCACTGCTACCATTGTATCAAATATTTCACTTGATCATGTATTTATTTGACTTGTTTGTGTTTGTATCTATATATATATATATATGGATGGTACATTTCTTTTGTTCATTTCAATGTACTTAATTTATATGTTGGTGTTGATGTGTATATTGTTAGGTCATGTTATATATCTCCATTTAATGTGCTTTCAGATAGATATGTATGTGATAGCATTTATTTGACATGAGATGTATATTTGAGGATGTGTATGTGATGTTGTTAGATTACAATGTTTTTGTTTTGCTAGATGTGATCATGATGATGATGCCCTGTTAGATTATTAGATTTGTGTGCTAGCTAATGATGTTTATATGTGATAGAGGTGTATATAATTAGATGATGTTACTGAAATTGAATGTGTATTTTAGATGATAGTTGATGGTTTAATGATAAGAATTTGAATGTCGGCTATTTATTTGTTTAACTGCTAATATGGTTAAATTAAGTCTGTTTAATTTCCTAATTTATTAATCAGAACTAGATGTAAGGGTTTAGTATATTTTATTGTTATAATATGTGTGTTGTTTAATGATTTTAAAGTTTGTTTGTTTTTTTCTTTAAACATTATGGGTTATTTTTTAATGTTTAATGTTTAGTTTTAAAAACCTTATGGGTTATCTTAATGTTATTTATAGGTTAATTATTAATGTTTTTAATCTAGGTTTATATATAATTAACCTTTATTAATGTTTTTAATCTAGGTTTATATATAATTAACCTATAAATAGCATTAACAAATAACCCATAAGATTTTTAAAATTAAACATTAAACATTAACAAATAACCCATAATGTTTTTAAAACTAAACATCAATAGTTAAGAAGTAAGCCAAATTAAAAACAAAACAAAACAAAAAAATAAACTAAACTAAACTAAACTAGATTTTAAAATCATTAACAACACACATATTATAACAATAAAATATACTAAACCCTTACATCTAGTTCTGATTAATAAAATAGGAAATTAAACAGACTTAATTTAACCATATTAGCAATTAAACAAATAAATAGCCGACATTCAAATTCTTATCATTAAACCATCAATCAACTATCAATCGCTCCATGCATCCACACTTTCTCTTCTTAAACTTGCAATTGACAGCCCTGATGATGGACTCACCTAGTTAGTTTGAAACGTTGGTTTCAAAACAATAACAGGTTCTTCCATACTTCTCAATATTAAACAAATATGTTAAACTTTGAACTTTTAAATTGTAAATTACACAATTGGAAATACTTAGTTTTTAAGTATAAAAATGTTTCCACGAAAAAAAAAAACAAAAACAAAAACCAAAAACAAAAAAACAAAACAAAACCAAAAAAAAAAACAAAACAAAACAAAACCAAACCAAACCAAAAAAAAAACAAAACAAAACAAAAAACAAAAAACAAAACAAAACAAAACAAAAAACAAAAAAACAAAAAAAAACAACTTGTAAAAATGTTTGTGAATCTTACCAATTATATAAATTCCAAAAAGACGAACAAAAAACAATATAATTAATGAAATAAAGGAAACTAAAACATACCACAATGGTATAAATGATGAAATAACACAAGTATATATCATTCTCTGTTGTCATCACCCTGATTATCTTCCTCACTTGGCATGATAACATTGTTGTTCTCAAAAATATGTTTTGATCTAAGTTTGTGTCCTAATACAAACCACCAATCCCTATCCAACACATTTGCGTAAAAAACACTTGGTTGCAGTGTTTGGGGAAAACATAAGGCTCCCTAGATTCATGCCACATCTTTCTAGATTTGATAGGTATCATCCCACTATCGTCATCTTCCCTTACATTATTCCGATCAAAAGTGTCCCACCACTTGCACCTAAAAATAACACATTGGAATGAACAAAAGTCCACTTCAATGATCTCTTATATCTTTCTTATGTAACCTAACATCCCATGTATTAGACTTTGATCGCAGTGGCTAGCACGACTAGATTGATCAAACTCAGCTTCCACTCCATAGTCTTGTGTCATGCATCCATCATCGGCATCCTCCATGTCAAAATGATGTCCATATGACCACATAGATGGGAACAAATGCACCTATCAAAGAGTGAAAAAATCAAAGTGACATATGTCTAATAACCTAAACATAATTAAAATATAAAATATAGATGTCACAATTCAAAGGTGCATTATGAAGTTAAAATTTTAAAAAAATATATTATTACCGAGATGTTGCACCCAATCCTTATGTTGAGCACATCCTCCTCAGCATGCAGGTAACGACCAAATGCGTTGTATTTCTCTCTAACTTGATCAGCAACCCAATTGTTAGGGCATGTCATTAGCATATTTTATTTTAAATGATCAAGATAAGGCATTCTTTTGTCATTCAGCCTTCTGAATACTTTGTTTTCACTATTATATTTCCTCATCTTTTGTTTGTACAATGTGACCCACAGTTGTGTCGCTTCTAAATTATAAAAAATGAATCTGTTGATGCCTTCAATTTCAAAATTCGTTGATGAAATCAAACCGACATATATAGTACGTATGAGATCAAAATATATTGCATTAATTATGAAGCTCAATGTGAATAGTTACTATGTAGAAATTTGACAAATGATAAGTCACTTATTATTTATCATACACATTTTTTTCCATTCTTTTGGAGAAGCTCCCCTTCTCTTTTGCCTTCATCCCTTTCATCGTCACAAATCAATGCACCTGGTGTGTTGTCGATCTGCTTAAAGTACTCACTAAAATAATAGAAAAACTTATGTGATATGTACCCCTTTACCATAGACCCCTCGAGTTTTTCCCTTTTTCCAACAAAAATTTTCAATTTCTTCATGTACCTCTCTAAGAAGAACATCCAACAATAAGAAACCACCCCAACTAATTCAATCTCAACTACTAGGTGAATTAGAAGATGAACCTGCAGGTCCATGAAACTCGTCGGCAGTTCCTTCTCAAACATACAAACAATCTCATTTATCTCTTGATGTCATCATGGAATGCTAGCCATATGAATCTCTTTTGATGTGATCCAACTTACATATGTAAATAATTTAGATATGGCACATCGTAGGTCTTGTGGGAAGTCATGGTTTCACATACCCTCGTACAAGCAGAGGATAATGACACTTCAAAATAAATATTTACAAAAATTAATTGTTTTTTATCTCATTGCATAAAAATAATAATAAATAATAAAATCGTGTTTTTGACAAACGTACTCTTAGAAGGTTCAAATGGTCATGCGATTTCAACCCTGACAAATGGTCTTCCACATTGAAGCAACGTCGTAGTGAAGGCCCATATAAAGAAGACACCCCCACACCCATTATAACTTCCTTTTCCAAAGAAACATCACATTTATTTAAATTCCATGGGACATCACTTTCTTTGAATGACCAAGAGGGACCAACCTCTCTACTTTCTTGTCTTGGCCAATGTTTCCTTTTAGTTTTTGAAGAAACAAGATCTCTCCTAACAACCAATGTGTCATTTTATTTCGATGATATGTGCCTTCATAAAGAAGATGAAACATTTCTAAATATATGCATGGCATCTAGTAAGTGAGAAATCTTAATATGATCCCAATATGGGAGCTCATAAAGGACAGATTTCCTTTTCATCCCAATGGGAAATTTCTCAACATAGGTGTCAAAGAATTATGGATCATCGAACATATGCTCCCCATTTTAATCGAACATTTTTTCTAATCTCCTTCTCCTTCTCTCTCATATGCTCTAATTCATTCATTTGACGTCATTATTACGGTCCTTTGGGTTCTCTCTAGTTTACCATTGAAAGTAGATGTTTCTCTTCTGTAAGGGTGTTCTTCTAGGAGGAATACCTTGGATTTGTCATACGCTGGCATTCGTAGGTGGTTGGACCACCTAGCCTTCAAAGAAGGTCCACAACATTTACATCCATGATATCCTTTTGTTACAAGGCTTGCGAAATTATTGTATAATATAGGGCATGTTAGCAATCATGAACACCAGAACAATTGTAGCGAATTAAATTAATATACAGTGAAATAGTTTTGTTACGTATATAAATAAATCAATAAAAATGTAATTTACCATAAGAAACTCCTAAGCCTGGATAATCATGTATGGTGTAAGCACATGTTTCATACAACGTAAAACCCCTCTTTGTTGTGATGGGCCTTGATAAATCGTATACATGTATCCCTTCTGCAGCAGAAAACTATTTGCTCACTTTTTTAATTTGCAGATACATTTGACATGTAATATATTATATATTATATATATATATATATAATATATATATATTATATATATATAATATATTATATATATATTATATATATATAATATATTATATATAATATACTTGATTGATAAAATATGAATGATTACAAGGCTTGTAGTGGTGCTCCATAAATAGGAGTTGAATGGCCATGCCTATTCAGAGACATATGTTCATTGGGACTGTTGTCTCTTTGTTTAGCAAACTTAATGATTCAAAAAGAATTATTCACGTACTATTTCATTAATTAAAATAATTTTTAAATATCTAATTTTTATGAATTTTAAATTCATAACATTGCCTTCCCTTTAAAAATGCTTTGTCCTCAAATTATGAACGTGCCTAAGCTGTAGCCGTACGAGACCTAGGTGATCACAGTGCAGGAGACTGAGCTTCGGCCCCTTCCATTGGCCCCTCCAGAAGCTCCACCGGAGGGGATCGATCCTCAGCAGACTTTTTCAAAACTAATTAAATCGTTGCCCCCACAGTGCCCCCGACCAGCAGTCTCGAAATTTATCAAAAAGCTGGATGTTCTTTAGGAGGTCGGCCTGCCCCCAGTTCTCCCATGCATGGCTGCCTGTCCCTGGCAGAAAGAGGACTTATAGGTTAATTCACGGGCCTCTGGCCATCTCCAAAAATTGTTCAAAGATGGGTTGAAAGGAACTGGTCCTACAAAATACAAGGGAAAATCTCCATCAGATTCTGCGGGAAAGGGTACTTCACCTTCCACTTTGAAATTAAAGAAGATAAGGATTTAATCTTCAGAAATAGGCCTTATTTCATGGACTCAAGGGGTCTTTATCTCAACAAATGGACCCCAGATTTCGATCCAGAGCTAGATGTTCCTAGTGCTATCCTGGTCTGGGTCCGGCTCCCTCACCTCCCTTTTCATTGCTAGGGAGATGAATCGGTTCACGCTATTGGGAATGCAATCGGAAAATATATTGATCGTAGTGAACCAAAAGAAAATATGCAAGCCTGTGCACGGATCTGCGTTGAATTGGAACTTGGTAAAGGCCTCCTGGAAGCCATCAAGCTTACAGTGGACAACTGGAGCCACATACAGCAACTGGATTACGAGCAGATCCCCTTTAAGTGTAAGGTATGTCACAAATATGGCCACTTTTCCAATAGATGCACTAAGCTTATTGATGTATAAAATGGATCACAAGAAGAACAATGGGAAATGGTCAAAAAAAAGAAAACGGTCTCTTCAGCAAAAGCTCCCCTTAATTCAGGCCCTTCGACCTCTTCTGCAGCCCATCCCACCCCTTCCTCCCCTACTCCCTCTAATACACCTCCCCTCTCTCGTCCACAGACCCTTCCCTCATCCAACCCCTTCTTTGTCCTCTCCCCCCTGATCCCCAGGAGCCCCCTCTCCTTGAAAGCCAACGCCATGACTCTCTCGAATCCTCATTGCCTCTTGTTATTTCCTCTCAGCCTCTCCTTGATCCTCCCCTCAATAGAATTACCATAAGCTATCTAAATATCACGGGAGTTCTAGTGAACCCTCCAAGAAACCTGGCCCGGGAAGGAAATTTGCCAAGCAGCATAGGGATGAGAACACACAAAAGGACATAGCAATGGGAACGCAGACACCCATAGAAACTTATATCCTAGGACAGCATGACAAAGAAGCAATCAACAAGGACCAAGGGGGGTGAGCACCTCCCCGCACACCGCATATCCAATGATGAAAATATTATCTTGGAACATCAAGGGACTTGGGAACCCCTCTAAGGTAGCAGCCCTAAGGGATCTTATCATTTCTGAGAAGCCAAGAATTATTATGTTACAAGAAACAAAACAAAACCACAAGGAAATGAGTAAAGTCATTGAGTAGCAGAGACAGTATAGAGGAAGCATTATTGAGGCAAGAGGAGCCTCACGAGGAATAGTAACAATTTGGAATCAAGATATCTGGAACTGTATTTCGGAAGCAATAAATCAACACTGGATCAAAACAACTCTGGAAAATAAAGTAGATCGGCAAGCCATTATCATCTACAACATCTATGTGCCGAACCACAGTAGAGATAAGGATAGTTGTTGGCATGATCTAAAAGACAATCTGGATGCAGAAGAGAACACTAACATTATTCTAGGAGGTGACTTTAATTTAATCCTCCATGCCAATGAGAAAAGGGGAGGCAGTTTTACACCTGATCCATATAGAATACAGTTGGAAAATATCATGCAGGAGCATGATCTTATGGATGTCCCTCCAAAAAACTGTAGATACACCTGGAACAACCACAGGATGGGTGCTGGTAAAATCATGGAGCGGTTAGACAGAATCCTCATCAATATTACACTTCTCTCTGCTTTCTCTGTCGGATATGCTAACATCCTAACGTGCTCTACCTCCAACCACTTCCCAATAACTCTAACGCTGGAAAATCATAGCCCCCTTGGGCCCATCCCATTAAGATACAGTTCTCTCTGGAATGATATACCAGCAGTTGCAGGAATTGTTTAGATCTCTTGGATCCAACACATGGAAGCCTCTCCCAGTTTCATTTGGGAAACAAAACTACGGAAAACAAAACAAGCCATAAAAGAATGGGCTAAAACAAAGTATCAAGAACCAGAGAAGGTAAAAAAAGAAATTAAGAACAATCTGGAGAGTATTCAAAGAGCAATAGAGGAAAATGGCCTTTCCCAAGAGAACAAACAGCAGGAGAATGAACTCTACTTACAGCTACGCCGATTTAACAGAGAAGAGGAAACAAAATGGAGGCTCAAGTCGAGACAATTATGGTTACAAGGGGGTGACAAGAACTCAACCTTTTTTCACAAGCAAACGACAGCCAGAAAGATAAGGAATAATGTAAGCTCCATCCTAGATGCTGAAGGTGATACACAAAGCACTCAAGAAGCCATTCGAAGAGCTGCTACAGATCACTATCGGGACCTGCTAACTGAAACAAATGAAGCAGAGGATTATACAGATTTATTGCAACATCTCCCAACAGGAATAAGCAGGGAAATGAATGACATTTTAAGCAAGGAGATAGATGAGGAGGAAACCAGGAGATCTATCTGGACTCTTCAACCTGATAAAGCCCCGAGACCGGATGGCTTTCCCATTTGCTTTTATCGAGTATTCTAGGGAATTATTAAAAAGGACTTGACAAAAATGCTCAATTGGATCCAACGAAGAGACAAAATAGGAGGATATACCAATGCCACTCATCGAGCACTCATCCCCAAAGAAAAACTGCCATCTTCCTTTGCTCATTTCAGGCCCATATCACTCTGTAACTCCTCCTATAAAATCTTGACAAAAATCATTGCTACTCGCCTAAAGCCTTTGCTCCCTTCCCTCATTTCCAAAAATCAAGGGGGATTCTTAGCCAACAGACAGATAATTGATTCCATTTTACTTGTGCAAGAAGCCATCCACTCGAGTCAAACCAGAAATGAGAAAGGGTTTATTCTCAAGCTTGATCTGGCCAATGCATTTGACAGAGTGAGACTCTCCTTCCTCTTGGCAGCTTTGAAGAAGATGGGATTTGATGACCGCTTTCTCAACCTCATTCGAGCTTGCATTTCAGGGCCATGGATCTCCCCTCTTGTAAATGGTAGACCTGGAGAAGCTTTCAAATCCTCTAGAGGCCTCCGACAAGGTTTCCCTCTCTCTCATTATCTCTTCATTCTAATGGTTGAATCCTTCAGCGGGGCGTTAGACTTCAACCGGAGGGTTGGCTTAATCATAGGAATAAAATTTGGGGACGGGGTCAAGAACATAAATCATTCACAATTTGCTGATGACACCCTGCTGATTGGAGGGGCCTCCACTACAATAGCCAAGTGCTTCAAAACTCTCCTTGAAAAATACATGAGCTACTCTGGCGGAATGGTAAATAATTTGAAAAGCTGCATATATGGTTGGAACACAACAGTACAGGTGCTCCACAATATCGCCAACATCTTTGGAGTCACATGCAAGTATGATTGGACTCACTTCTCTTACTTGGGCATGCCTGTAAGTGCTGGACCTTTGAGAGAAGAAGTCTAGGACACAGTACTCGATAAAATGAAAAGAAAAATATAGTAGTGGGGATCCATTTGGCTTAGCCCAACTAGTCACCTCATTCTTCTCAAGTTAGGTATATCTTCCCTCCCCCTATATCATTTTTCTCTTCTTCAAGCTCCGGCCTCCTTCCACAACAAAATGGAAATCGTCCTTTGCCAATTCCTATGGCAGGGGGGGAAAATAACAAAAAGAAACTCAACTTGATTAATTGGAAGCAGGTGATCCAGCCCCAAGACCGAGGAGGTCTTGGAATTAGATCTCCTAAATTTCTCAATTTAGCCTTTGGAGGCAAAATTTTCTGGAGACTCATTACTGGACTCCCAGCAAGGTGGAAAAAAATTCTGGAAATTAAATATTTTAATTTTCCTAGACAGCAGCTTCTTGATCGAGATATTCCCAATAGAGACTCCTCCAAAATTTGGCAATTGTGCAAGAGAGAAATTCCATTAATTGCTCAAAATACTTCTAAAATCCCCAACGGAGGTGCAAGCATCAATATTGGAGCTGACAGAATCATGGGTCAGCAGCCAATAAACAGACATGGGGGAGTCCACCCTATCCTTTCCTTTTTTGAAAGAACAGGCATACAGTTCCTGGACCAGATCTCCCAATGGGATCCTCACACCCTTCTTTGGTCAGGTTGGGCCTTCCCGGCCATACCCAATGGCCTTAACGCAAGTATTTCTACCCTTCAATCCCATTTGCACAGTATAGCCCCTGTCAAAAAGAACAATCTTGATGGGTTTTGTTGGGACCCATCTGGATCCTCTTACACCATCCAAGTTGCTCACCATTACATTTGCAACATCAACTTCCCCATGCCAAGTTGGAACCACTGGAAGGTGATTTTGAAATCCGAGGCAATTCCAAAAATTAAGTTTTTTCTCTGGACCCTCCTCAAAGGGAAGGTCCTCACAACCGAAAATTTGCAAAAGAGGGGAATCAATGGCCCCTCTCGATGTCCCAACTGCTTAGCTATTGAAGAATCAATGCATCATCTCTTTATTGAATGCCCTTTTTCCATTGACTGCTGAAGGAATTTATCTCATAATAATCAAATCCCATGGAACACCCAAAACACCATAGGAGAAATTCTTTACAAATGGAAAAAAAACTACCCCTGGTAGCACAGGAAAAATAACACAGTGAAGAGAGTCTGGGATATTCTTCCCCACAACATGCTATGGAATATCTGGCTGGCACAAAATCGGAAGGTTTTTAAGGATAAGGATTCAACTGTTAGAAATCTTTGTACCAAGGTAAGGAGTCTTGCCCTTGAGACCATCTCAGTTAAGAATCCAAGAAGTGTAAATGTCAGTGAACTCAGCATAGAAGAACGCATTTTCATTGGACACCTGTTAGACCAAAACACCAACGATCAGAAGGGCAACGCTGCTAGCAACAGAAACAACAATGTTTCTCCTAACTGGAAGATCAGTCTAAAAGAGGAAGAATTTTCAGGTTGGCTTAAAAATAGCAATAGGCATTACCTCTGTTTCGATGGGGCCTCAAAATCGAATCCCGGGTAGCAAGGGTGGGAGGATTTATTTTTAATTCTAATGGGGATAAAATACTCTCATACGAGTGGGGTCTTGGCCACACATCCAATAATAGAGCAGAAGTCGTGGCCCTTTACCAAGGTCTTATCCAACTTGGGAAGCTTGGTATAGACACAGTCACGATATTGGGAGACTCGGCGATAATCGTCAGTGCAATGGTCCAGAACAGGGATCTTCCCAATGCTCTCCTTCAGCAGATTATCAAACGGTGCCAAATCTTAGGACACACCATAAAAGATGTGCGATATTATCATATTTTGTGATCGCTCAATAAAATTGCTGACAGTCAAGCCAACAAAGCCTGTGCCAAACCATTGGGCTCCCTTATCTACAATGGCGTGGAATCATTTCAGCATATACCATGATGAAGAGACCTTCGGGATCCAATCAACACCTCAGCTCATCCGATATGATAGTTTGGTCAAAGATTGTCCTCATTCCACCTGTGACTAAGATCAGCATAGGGATCTGGAATTTTTTTGGAATCATCACTTCCTCACCACTCGTTAGTGGACCGACTGTCCTTCTTCCTCCCAACCATCCCTCCTCTGCGCTTCTGAATCACTCTCCTGATTCTCCTTATCTCTTTTTCAGTTCTCCCCCCACGCTCTTCAATCTCCATCTTGAACTCTATCTATGCCCCTTTTCTCACCCCTTTCCGCATCCTTTTTATCCCCTGCTCCGCCTTTTCGATTTCAAGCCATGCTCGCGTCCATCGTAGATCACAGCTCGCATCTGTCGTAGATCGTAGATCGCATCTGTCGCAGTTCACATCCATCGCATATTGCATCCGTTGCAGATCGCATCCGTCGCAAATCGCAAGCCACATCGCAGATCGCATCAGTCGCAGATCACAGCTCACATCTGTCGCAGATTGCAGCTCTCATCCTTTGCATATCACAGATCGCATCCATCGCAGATTGCATCCATTGCAGATCGCATCCATCACAGATCGCAAGCCACATCGCAGATCGCATCCGTCGCAAATTGCAGATCGCAAATCGCAAGCAGAGTTCGAACAGATAAGAGCCTAGCAAAGAATTTTGGACAGCAAGATGGACAGCCAACAGATGATCATGGAGGCAAAGATTGAAAATCAAAGTAGGCTTATAAAAGAAAAATACGAGGCTGATATAAATCTATTCCTACACAGGATTTCATTTTTACATGAACAGTTCAAACTACTTTCAAACAAATGCGCCCATGCTGAGGAGTCCATAGAGATACTGAGATACATGATGGAAAAGAAGAATGCCCTGCATGGAGATGAAGAGGATTAGCCTGAACAGTCGACAACGAGGCAAATGAGTCATATAAATATAGATTGAAAATGCTCTGCAAAAGTTGTTTTCTTTTGTTTCAATTTGTAAGGGTTTATTTCAATTTAAATTTCACCTCAAAGCCTAGAAGGCAGGAGCAAGGAGGTTTTTGTAACTGTAACTCCTACTCTCCTCGTACTTCTTGGCATCGTATTATGTACCTCAGTGGAATAGCCTTCTCCACTCTTTTTTGAAATATAATATAGCAACTGATGATGTTAAAAAAAAAATGCTTTGTCCTCAAAACATGGGTAACGTCGGGTGTTGCTGAAGAAAATGTTCTGACTCCCAAGATGAATCTTCCTCTAGTACTTTCTTCCATCTAATGAGGTACTCCTTTATTGTCTTGGACCATAGTGCTTTCTCTCTGGTAGCGAGTATACATTAAGGTTCTAAGATCATTCTTCCTTCTTCATCAGTCTCTGGTATCTTAGTTTGAGCTATTTAGTTTTTCCCAAGTGCTTTCTTGAGATTTAATACATGGAAGGTATTATGGATTCGACACTTATATGGAAACTTCAATCCATAGGCTACACTACTTTTTTTATTATTATCTAATACAACCCATAATATTTAGGTGATATTTTATTTTCCCCTTGTTGTTTTAATGATAATTGCTTATAAGGTTGGAGCCTAACAAAGACCCAATCTCCTTCTTTAAACTCCCTTTCAGTGTGATGTCTATCGGCCTATTGTTTCATTCTATTACGTGCCATCATTATATTCTCTTTTAATAAGTTAATGATCTTTTGGTTTTCTTCTAAGTGATTTTTTATTGTTAGAACCCTAGAATTGACTAGTGCAAAATCCTTCCATCTGGGTGGTTCGTAACCATAGAGAGCTTGGAAAGGTGTCATTTTAGCCAATGTATGGTATGTGGTGTTATACCACCATTCCACTAGGTGTAGCCACTAAGTCCACTTATTCTATTTATTAGTGACAAAGCAACGAAGATATGTTTCCAAGCACTTATTCACGACCCCAGTTTGACCATATGTCTGGGGATGATAAGTTGAACACATGTTGAGAGATATTCCTACCTGGTGGCAGAATTCCTTCCAAAAGTTACCCTTGAATCTTGCATCTCTATCACTTACTATGACTTTGGGGAACCCATGCAGTTTGTAGATGTTTTTACAAAACATATCCGCAATTTTCTTAGTTGTGTCTGTTTTTTTATGGAAATAAAATGGGCATATTTAGTGAGTCTATCGATTACAAAAAATATATTGTCCTTACTGTGAGACGCAGGTAGTCCTTCTATGAAGTCCATCGAAATATCTTCCCATTTCTGGTTGGGAATGTGTAGCGGGCGTAATAACCTTGGGGTTGTAATATTTTCACTCTTATTCCTTTGACAAATATCACATTCTACAGCATATTTCTGAATTTCCTTACTCATGCCCTTCCAATAGAATGACTATCGAATGTTGTAGTAAGTCTTGTAGAATCTGACATGTCCGGTCGCGGGTGAATTGTGAGATTCTTTTAAAATCTTCATCTTAAATTTGGATGATGGTGTTAGGTAAATTCTACCTTTGTACCATATTATATCATTCTTCCACTCGAAATTGATATATTGGTTGATGTTTTTAATCATAAAGTCACAATCCTCATCCTTGGCATATTTAGCTAGTATTTCATCCGGCCATTCCGGAACAACTATCATGGTAGCACATGTTGTGTTGTCATCATCCTTACGTGAGATTGCATCAGCTACAACATTCTCCTTCTCCTTCTTGTGCAATATTTCTAGGTCGAAAGTTGACAGCTTCTCCATCCACTTCTGTTGTTCAGTTGATAATATCTTTTTCTAAAGTAATAATTGAAGATTGTTGTGGTTGGTTTGGATTGAGAAGTTACTCCCAAGAAAGTATTGACACCACTTTGTTAAAGCATGTATGATGGCGAACATCTCCTTTTAGTATGTTGATTTCAAACCTTCTCATTTATTAAGTTTCCTGCTTTCAAATTCTATTGGGTGGTTATCCTGCATTAATACGGCTCTAATTCCAAATCCTGAAGCATCACATTCGACTACAAATGGTTTGGAGAATTCAGGAGTCGCTAGCACTAGTGTGGTTGACATTACTCCCTTTAAATTCTCGAAACACTTATCTGCTTGGTCATTCCACTGAAAAGCAATCTTCTTTAACATATTGGTTAGGGGTGTTGTCATATGTGCATAGTTTTTTATAAATCTTCTATAATACCCAGTTAGCCCTAGAAATCCTCTTATCTTGGATCGTTCTTGCGTTTGGGCCATTCTTTAATTGCCTTGATTTTGCTGGGATCTGCCTTGACTCCTTCCATGGATATAACATTTCCTAGGTATTCAACTTCTTTTTGCCCAAAAGTACATTTTGATAACTTGGTGTAGAACTAATTCTTCTCTAATACAAATAATACTTCTTCCAAATGTTTGAGGTGTTCTTTCCACGTCTTACTGTAAACAAAAATGTCATCAAAGAAAAATAATGCAAATTTCCGCAAATATGGGTGAAAAAGTTCATTCATGGTTTCTTGGAAAGTGGTTGGTGCATCTGTTAAACCAAATGGCATAACTTTAAACTCATAATTCCCTTTGTGAGTTCTGAATGTTGTCTTTTCAATGTCTTCTAGTCTTACCTGTATCTGGTAGTACCCTGATCTTATATCTAATTTTGAGAAGTATTCTGCACCATGTAGTTCATATGGCATTTCATCAATGAAGGGAATTAGAAGAGTATGTTTCATAGTGATTTTGTTTAACCCTTTGTAATCTATACACAAACAGAAGGACCCATCCTTCTTCCTGACCAATACTACGGATGCAACGTAAGGACTTCTACTATTCGTAATGATTCCATTCTTCAGCAGCTTTTATTAATCATTCTATTTCTATCTTGTGGTGAGGGGGATAATGATATGGTTTAACGTTTACTAGTATTGAGTCTAGTTTGACTTCGATGATGTGCTCAATTTTCCTTTTAGGGGGTAATTTCATTGGTAGAACTTGAAAAACCTTCTCGTATTTTTGGATCAAGGATGAGATTTATAATGGTTGGTGAGTCCCTTCTATTGATAATAACTCCAACTGCTAACATTGTGTGACAAATTTTGGGGATCCCTTGCGAATAAGTTTCTTCATCTACTGAGTGGAGATGATTTGAGTTGGTGGAGCTTGAAACCCAAACAGCTTATATTTCCTTCCATCCAATTTGAATTTAATGAACTGCTTTTGATGATTTGTTGAATATGTGCCTAGTGTTTGTAACCATTATATTCCTAAAACAACGACTACTCCCCCTAGGGGGACTATATAGAAATTGGACTCCATTTCATATTCACTTAGTTGCAACTTGACTTTATGGCACTTGCCTACTCCATCCATACTTTTTCCATCTACTACCATAACTTTAAATATGCTACAGGGTAAGAAAAAATGTTTAGTCTCTCTGTAACATTGACATCTACAAAGTTGTGCATACTCCCTGAGTCTATTAGAACGATAATGTTTTGATTCTTGATGTGACCTTTAAGCTTTAGTGTCTATGGCTAAGCTATCCCTGTGATAGATGCCAAGGAAATTCATGGCATGTCTTCTTCTGATTCTAGACAAGGGTTTTCATTTTCTTCAGAGTTGTATTCTGAACATTCTTCTTCTTCTTTGGCTTCACAGTTGTATAATTTTTGCATTGTGCATTTGTGTCCTGCATAATATTTGTCTCCGCATTTCCATCATTTTCCATCCCTTTTCCTTTCAACACTAGATTGTTGGTTTTCGTCATTTCACATTGGTGGTGGAACGTACTTGCTAGTGTTATCTGACGATGGTTTACCTGACTTCCCCTTGGAGTAGATGTTAGTTCTCTCGTTATTGGCATATGGTGCCTTGTGGAGTTTATATTTTCTCTCTATACTTATAGTTGCGTGTCTGGCATCCTCAATGGTTTTGGGTTTATGCAATTTTAATTCTTCGCGAATGTAATCTTTAAGGCCAAAACGATACATTTTTAATATCTCTTCATCTGAAAATCCTCTTTTCCTTACTTCCAGCACTTCCCATTCGTGAGTGTATTCACTCACTGATCCTTTTTGTTTCAGGTGAACGAATCTCTCATAGACATCATCCTCCTCCTCATCATGAAACCTTTTTAGCAAGGCAATTAAACAAGCAACCTGTACATTTAGACGGACACCACAGAAACCAATCATAAGCTTCTACTTCTAGGTAGTTGGATGAAGTCATAACCCTTTCTTGCTTGTCGAGTGGAGAGTTCGCCCAAAAAATGGTGTCCATATTATTTACCCATGCAACGACGCCTTTATAATTCTTACCACCATACTTACGTAATTCATTTTTTATTTTAAGATGGTTCCTTTCGGAATATTTGGTAGAGTAATGGCTTCCTTCAAAGTGTATTTGCGGAATTCATAGCTTTTCGTGCATCTTGAACTCCCGATCTGGCGGATTTTCTCCTTTCGGGGTTCGAGGACTTTGCATGGCTGAGGGTGGATTGGCTCCTTTATTAGACTAGCTCACTATGTCTTTTATGGCTCCTATATTTTGTGCCATGTCGTTTTGAGTCTTCCCAAAATCATCTTACTTCCTTTCGACATCGTCAAGGTGTTTTTGTAGCCTGTCGAGTTCTTCTTGAATTTTGTTTTAATTATCATCATGACCCATTTTGTTCTTTCTCTTCCTAGTGGACCCAATTTTTTTTATTTTTTTAAATATTATTATTATTATTATTTATTTTTAATATATAATAATTATATAAATTATATTATATATATATGAAATAATTTAATTTTTATTTGGTTATTATGTAACTATAATGTTCGACCCTATGCATATATATTAACCTAATTGCCTTGTTTGACCAGCGAGTACCCAAATAATATATATATTCGCGCAAATATATATATATATTTGTTGATCCTACTCGTATGAAATGACGCCAGACAGCCACCTATGCCCGTTGACCCTTCGACCGGACGCAGTGATTGACGACGGATATAGATGCATTGTTTATTGTGTCTTTATCAGATAGCAGTTTTCATATAGCATTCCACTACAATCGTTGAGTATGTGCGGACGTGTATATTTTTTACACAGCAGAGCAGAGGTGTAGATGGGGAGAGCACAATGGTCACAGCTTGAGGTGGAACAATAGTGGATGGAGGTGGGGGAGAACCTAGTGTGGGTGTGTCCAGTGACAGCGATCGAATTACAGCGGATGGGTTTTGTGGGTCGAGAGTGGCTTTGATACCATTAGAGTGGAAAAACGTTTGCTCACACTTTTAATTTGCATATACATTTGACAATGTAATATATATATATATATATATAATTTGATTGATAAAATATAAATGTTTACAAGGCTTGTGGCAGTGCTCCATAAATAGGAGTTCACTAGCCATGCCTATTCAAAGAGACTTGTTCGTTGGGGCTGCTATCTCTTTGTTTAGCAAACTTAATGATTCAAAAATAATTATTCACTTACTATCTCATTAATTTAAATAATTTTTAAATATCTAATTTTTATGAATTTTAAATTCATAACACCTTCCTATAGTTCCTTCAATTCATCTACCAATGGTAGTAAGTAGACATCTATATTCTTCACTTGCCTTCTACCAGAGGCTATGAGAGACAACATAAGATGTTCATTCTTCACAGACAACCATGAGGGGTATTTTTATTGATCACTATTACAGGCCAAATAGAATAGTTGGTGTTTTGGAGGGAATATGGGTTGATGTCATCCATGGCTATGATGAGTCATAGAATTTGCACTTCATCCTTGAATCTTTCAGGCCATGTATCCTCTATATTATTCATGGTTGTTGAATCTATTGGAATTCACATAACTCCCAACTCACTTTCATGTGAGGCATGCCATCTCTACAACATAGCTAATTCTTTTCAATGAAAGAGCCTTTGAATCCTTGGGATTATAAGGATGTGCCTCAATATCTTATGAGGACCATTTGATTTACCCTTTTTTTATGGTACCTGTCATGCCCACATTTTGGACATATCTCTTTGTCAACATCTTATTTTTTTATATAGAATATAATCATTCAGACATGCATGATATGATATGTACTCAACACCCAACCTTTTCAAAAATTGCTTTGTGTCTTCGTAGCTACTGGGCAAGGCATTATCACTCGGAAGAATCTTATCTTTGAATAACCTACAGTTGGTGGGCAATATAAATGTACAGTGTCAATATTTAACATTCATAATATTGACCATTTTTAATGTTGATTGTGTGACAAGATTTGATCTCAAAATATAAGGGACTTTATCATGGTTAATTACCTCAATATTGCCAAGAAACATGCATTTGACATGCCAAAATTTATTTTCAAGTTGTACAGTAACATTGTTTTCCCCAACTAGGTAGACTTTCATTGGCTGTCAGATCCAACAAGAAGGGTGGTGGAAGCATATTTTAGGCTTTCGAATAAGGTATTAGTGATATGAGCATCATCCCCTAGCTCATCGTTCTGGAATGCATCTAAAAACGTTTCCTCCATGGAAGTCATATCCACACTTGCAACCCCTATTTTATTGCCTCCATTTCCAACTTGTGATGAAGAACTATTAGTGTTGTATGCATTCCTAATTGGTGAATTTGGACATAGTGGGAATTGAATAGTTGGTTCATTCAACCATTTTTTGTATACTTCCTCTCTGAGATTTTCTATTAATATAGCCTTCTCTCAATTTGACATTGTAGTAGGGTGCTCTGAAAGATGCTAGGTGGGTCGCTTATCATCACTAGAATCCTAATTTCAAAAAATATTGAACATTAGTACATCAATGATATTAGTAAAGCACAATGAAATTGGTTTCTTGAAATTATATTATGCCAAAAAACTATTACCATTGTTGACCCAAGATTGCAGTTGGAAGATACCATGTTCCAATTGGCAGGGTGAAGCAATTGTCCATTTTCATCTACCAACTGCTTGCGGTATGTTGCTCCTGATAAGAGCTTCTAACGTTTTTGAAATGGGGAATATTTTTTGCATTTGAACTTGATTTTGAATCAGTATCTTGCAAATTTGGATACATTTTAATTCAAATTGACATGGATTAAAAAGAAAATCAATTTGATAATCGAAATAAAAATAAAATCTGAACTTGCTAGATATGGAAAGGGAGAACTCCACGAAGGACTTTGAGAAATATGGAATTTCTAGAAATTAATTAATGGAGAAATGAAATACATAAAATATTGTGGAAACACAAATACAGAAACACATAAAACAAGAGAGACACAAATATGTGCGGTTCACCCAATTTGGGCTACATCCACGGAAAAACAATGAATCCTTCCTTTTACATTGTCAAGCAAAATGAAGAGATACAACCTACAACAGATCCATTGTAATTTTCTCTTCGCTCTCACATAGCCTCCTCTTTCTCTCTCGCTCAGATTAATAATACACATTCATAATACAAATCCCTCGTCGCCTTCTAGGGAAAAAAACTTAAATTAACGTAACTTCTACCATTAGATCATCCGCCTAATTAACGGCCTAGACTGACTACGAAATTACAATATTTTACAAGGAAATTTTTCATCTATTTTTAGCTTCAGGGGCACTACCCCCAAACCCTTTCCAGGGGGGAGCTCTTAAAAGTCATCCTCATATTCCTGACCCCCCTAACAGTGATTAAATGAGTGGTGTTTCCACCCCATTAGGAATAGGTATACAACATGGTTGAAACAAAAAACCTTTGAACAATCAGGAAGATAATCAGGCTCCATAGCTAACAATCTCCCACTTGGAGACTAATTGTATAAACTCCATTGTTGTTTCACTTGTTGGACAATGACTCCACTTGGACCTAGTTGTTTCTCATCTTCACCCTCATACTTTAAGACCAATTGAAACTGGGCATAATCTCAGTTTCTCCCTGGTTATAACTTTTGTTAACATATCTGCAGGATTCTGGCTAGTGTGTATCCTTTCCAGCTTGAACTATCCATCTTCCAACATTGACCGTATGAAACAGTACTTGAGTTGTATATGTTTAGTCTTGGAATGAAATGTTGAGTTCTTTACAAGATGAATGGCACTCTGGCTATCACTATATAACCCGCCCATCTCCTTCTTCTTGCTCAATTCATCCATAAACCTTTGTAACCAAATAATTTCTTTATTGGCCTTTGTAGTAGAAACATATTTTTCTTCCATTGTTTAAAGTGCAACAACGTTTTTCAATTTTGAAACCCAACTAACAGTTGTTCCACCTACAATAAACATATACGTTGTGGTGCTCCTCTTGTTATCTCTATCACTTTCCATATATGCATCAACATATCCCTGTAGAGCAATGTTTGAACTACCAAAGCATAATGTTTGATTTGTAGTACCTCTCATATACCTGAGAATCCACTTCACTTCCATCCAATGCTCTTTTCCTAGATTGTTCATATATCTGCTTACAACTCCCATTGCATGTGCAATATCAAGCCTTATGCAAACCACTGCATACATTAATCTTCCAACAGCTAAAGCATATGGAATTTTACACATATAATCCATCTCTTCCTGAGTCTTGGGACACATCTCCTTACTTAAATTGAAATGGCTAGCAAAAGGTGTACTAACTAGTTTCGCATTTTGCATATTAAATATTTCCAACACCTTTTTTATGTACTTAATTTGTGATTTTTCTTGTCTCTAGTTATTCTCATACCAAGGATTTGTTTTGCAGTACCCAAATCCTTCATTGCACATGAATTTTCCAATTTTCCTTTGAGCACACTTATTTCCTACATGTTAGGCCTTGGAACAAGCATGTCATCTACATAAAATAACAATATAATATAGCTACCATCATTTTGTTTTTTAAGACAAAAATAATTTTCAGAGTGACATCTAGTATAACCTTATTCAGACATAAACCTATCAAATTAGAGATACCACTGCCTTGGAACCTATTTTAAGCCATACAAACTCTTCTTCAATTTTCACACTAACTTCTCCTTCCCTTTGACCTCATACCCTTGTGGTTGCTGCATATGTATTTGTTCCTCCAAATCCCCATGGAGAAAGGTTGTCTTTAAATCTAACTGCTCAAGATGTGAATCTTCTAATGCCACTAGACTTAAAATAGTTCTAATTGAAGTTATTTTAACAACAGGAGAAAAAATTTCATTAAAGTCTATACCTTTCTTTTCTGAAAACTTATTCACCATGAGTCTAGCGCTATACCTTTGTTTACCTCCATCTTCTTCCTTCAACTTGTAAACCCATTTATTCTGCGATGTTGTTTTACCTACAAGAAACTTGATTAAGTCCCAAGTCTGCTTATGCATCAAGGAATCCATCTCTTCTTCCATGGATTTATCCCACTTCTTCCTGGCTTCTACTTGCATTGCTTCTTCATATATTTTCAGTTCACACTAGAATCAGTCAACAATACCTAATATAATGAAGGAGAGTATCATTCAGGGGGTTTACTTATCCTGGTATATATTCTAACACCACTTTCACGTGTTTGAGTTACCTATTTCTGTTCTGGTTATTGTTGTGGTTGTTGATCATTATTATTTTTAGGCACCTTTACTTTTTATGTGATCTCATCAAGCACTACGTATTCTTTGTTTTCTTTTTCCTGTTTCTTTCCTTGCATCTGATCCTTGTACAAGACCTTTTCATTGAATATGACACCCTTGTTCCTAATGATTTTTTTATTTTAATAATCATATAACCAATAACCAAAATCTTTTACAGCATATCTAATAAAGGTACATTTCTTTGGCTTTGCCTCAAGCTTTGTTCTATTTTTTAATTGATGTGGACAAAGGCTTCACAACCAAAAGTCTTTAAAAATGGTTAATTTACCTTTTTACTTGTCCATGCCTCCTCTGGAATACCAACATCCAAGGTACTTGAAGGCCCTTTGTTTATTAGATAAACAACAGTATCTATGGCATCTGCCCAAAATTGTAAGGGAAATCTTGCATGAAATCTCATGCACCTTGCACACTCCATGATTGTCTTGTTCATCCTTTTTGACACACCATTTTCTTGTTGTGTTCCTAGAACTGTCTTCTCTCTGTGAATTCCATGCTCTGAACAATAGTTATCAAAATCTTTGTTGTGGTATTCACCTCCATTGTTTGATCTAAGACACTTCAACTTCTTTCATGTCTCATTCTCAACCAAATCTTTTCATTTCTTGTAAGTATCAAATACATCATATTTATTTCGAATACAATAAATCCGGGTTTTCCTAGTTGCATCATCAATAAAAGTAACATAATAGTGAGAGCCATCGAGATATGATACCTGAGTAGGTCCCCATACATTTGTATGCACAAGCTCTAATTTTTCACTATTCTTTTCCTTCCCAAATCTCATAAATCTGACTCTCTTATGTTTTCCATAAACACAATTTTCACAGAAATCCAAATAAACATGCTTCAAACCTGGAAACAAACTTCTCGAGTGAAGAATTTGCATCTCCTTCTCACTCATGTGCCTGAGACTATGATGCCAGAGTGCCATATATGCTCTTTTGAAGGTTAAATCATTAACAAAATTAGTGATATTATTGCATAAATACAATGTACCAACCTTTTCTCCTTTTTCTATTACTAGGGCTCCTCTAGTGACTTTCTAGGTTTTGCCTGTAAAAGTAGTTACACAACCTTCACCTCCCACCTACCCTATTGAAATTAGAATTTTCGTTAGATCTAGAACATGCCTTACCTCCTTCAATAACCACGGGCTTCCATTCTATTGCTTTATAAAACCCTTACCCATTCGATTTTACAAGGTTTACCGTCACCCAGATGAACCTATCCAAAATCTCCTTGAACATAGTCATGAAAATGTTTCCTATCAAGTGTGGCACAGAATGAGGCCCCTAAATCTACCACCAAGGAATCAATAATATTTTCTATTGAAATAATCAAATCATCTTGTAACACATCACCTATCACATTCGCTTCATGATTGTTATCTTTTTGTCCATCTCCTTCTTTTCCCTTCTGAAATTTGCAGTGTTTCTTAGGTGACCATTTTTCCCACATTCTCGACACATTATCCCTGATCTAGATTTGCATCTATATTGTCTTGACTTAATATGATTTCTTGGGCTCCTTCCTCCTTCCATTTTTCATCCCCCAATCTCTGCAGTCAAAACATTACCTGATGTCTCACCTGGTCCAAGTGGCTCCCGAAACACTCAATGATCAAAAAGGACTCAGAAAAGGCTAAAAAATAAAAGTTCTTAGATTACCACCAAACCAGGGTCATGCGAAGATCTCGTCACAAGATTTCCAATAGCACAAATGACACGTCAATTCGAAATCATATGAAAAAGTTATGGCCAGACAAAGTTTTGGTCAACTAGTCCCCTTGACTAAAGTTAACAGAGCACCAACTAAATTTGGAAACCCAAATAAATATGGCGGAAATTAACGAGGCAACAATATAACGCTTTACAACGACTGTTTTCAACGGCCAGAACTGGTGAAATTATTGCTTACTTAATTTTTCTGGGTGACCCCAAAATTTCTGACAACGAAATTTGTTCATATTTTTTTAAATGAAAAAAATAACCAAAAAAAATTGGTCAACGACGCAACAAATTAATACTGCCAACCATTATGCTAGGAAAGTAGGGTTAAAAATTAATGTCAAGTTTTTTTTATTTAAACTCATATTTGCCAGAAGGGAACAGGGGCAAGGAACACAATGCAGAGGTGGAACCCTGAGCTGGCACGGAAACTGAGGAGTGAAACCCTAATGCAAGGGAATATACAAGGAATCTAAAAGATTCCCTAAAGGCCAAATTTTGATAGTTTCAAAACCAAGCTAAATTTATACTCATGTTACTCTATTTTTCGCAAGGAGCACAGTGGTGAAGTTAGGTCTGTCATCTGAGAAGCAGATCTTCAATCAACTTGTAGAGAGAAATCTTTGTGGAATCATGAAGAATCTAAAAGATTTCCTAAGGGCCTTATTTTGACAGTTTCTGAATTAGGTCGATTTTATACTCATTTTGCTCAGTTTTTCGCAAGGATCATAGTGGTGAAGTCATATTAGTAATTTGAGCAATAGGATCCCATTCAACCTACGAGAAAGAATCTTTGGGAATCTTTGAGATTCTTGAAGGTCCAGATTTTGACCGAAGCAGAAAGGCGTCGAGTTTATAGTCATTTTTCATGATTTTTCTCCAGGAATTCAATGGTGCAATCCATTTCTTCAACAAAGGTGTTCATTTTCACTCCATCCCAGGAAGTGAGGGTATAAGGTGCCTTTTGTACATGCATGTAATTTGATTTTTTCTGAAGATTAAGGAAATAGGCCTCCCCACATTGAGCATAGCCTGGAGACATAGCCCACACTAGGTGAAATCTGTTATCAACCTATTGTGTCTTTGCTTCTCATGGTTGTTGTTTATTTATGCTTCATTTATGTATATGCATGTAATGGTTACATGTTCTTTAAAATGCAATTATGTATGCGTCTTTGAAGTGAAAATATCTAGATCAAGTTTGGTATCAAAGTTGGTCTTCTATTGATGTGAATTGCAAGTGTATGACAACCAAGGAAAAGCTCCAAAGAGGTGAACAAAAACTTAAGTCCTTTGATCCATAAGCAGGGCGTGCAACACGAAGAAGGAAAACGACAAATGAAGATGCTCGGTTGGAGGAAGAGTGAAATTATCGCAAGGCATTCTATGTCATGGAAGAAAAAGTGCATAAATTGTTTGTAGAATATGAGAAAACAATGAAGTAAGAGAAGAAAGAACCAAATGATCATGCCTCGCTAAATCATGAAGGTGGAGAAGATCCCCCTCCCTCTCCATTATCCAGTGAAATTTATTCTTCTTCCTCTTCTCAACATTCTAATATCCATCATAGGAATGCATCTAACAGGTCATTTTTCAAATTGGATGTCAATTTTGATTTACCTATGTTTAGTGGGGAATATAATCCAGAAAATCTAGATAATTGGATTAGACAGGTTGAAGTGTATTATTGCGTACAATGAATCAAAGAGGATGAAGCCAAGATCCATCTGGCATCCCTTCAATTCAATTGCTCTCATCTAGTGAGAAGGAAAACTACAAAAAGCTGGTAAGAGTAGTCGTAAACTTCTTTCATCTTGGTCTCAATTCCTTTTTGCTTTAAGAGGATAGTTTAACCCATTAGGTTATAAACAGAAGGCCATGATGGATTAGCAACATTTGAAAGAAAGTAAAGGTCAAAATGTTCAGAATTTTATAGAGGAGTTTAGGAAACAAGTATTAGTATTGAATGTTCCATTAGACGCTCCTAAGATGTTGATGAAATATATTGGCTCTTTGCATAGTTATTAGCGTCATTAATCATTATTATTTGAACCTAAAACTCTTGATGAAGCTAGTGCAAAGGTTGAACATCTTGGAAGTAAGGGGAAGCATGAGCAAGATGACCACCCAAATAGGGAAACATCAACAGCTAAGAGAGGAGAAGAAAATCCTTCTTGTAATCATTGTGAGAAAGAAGGGCATGATGATGATCATTGCTGGAAATTGCAACCAGAATTGATGCCAAAGAGGAACGACAGAAAAGAGAAGCAGAAGACAGTTGCAACTATGCAAAAAGACCAAGAATCTAAATCAGAGGATGATGTGAAGATCACAACTGCAGGATTTGTAGGTGTTGGACCAATTGACCTGGGATCAAACTTAGGTGATGAAATGAAGATTGCAACTCTTGGGATTACAGAAGATGGACCTATCGACTTGGGTTTTGATTCGGATGATGAGACAAATATTTCAGCAGATGTTGTGCGAAAAATAAGGAGGAAACCAAATGTTTCATGACTCCAAGAACTCAAAGAGATCAACAAAAGCATTCAAGTAGAGAATGCTAAACTAAAGAGACTCCTACAAAAAGTAGAGGAGAAAAAAAGGTTACAGTATCAATTATAAGCCAAGGAGGAGACTTTGGAAAAGTTGGAGAATAAGTAGCCTGAGGTAAAAAATGATTCGTCAATTTTGTGTTATTTTTATGATGATTATTTCGCTACTTTTGAGTAACATACTACAGGAATTGGATCAAAATTGTTGAAGAAAATTGGGTATCAAGGAAAGGGCCTCAGCATTAATGGCCAAGGCTTAGTGAATCCCATCAAAGTGGAGGAATTGCCTCATTATACAGGACTTGGATATGTCAGAAAAGAGGTTGGGGAATGCTCCAAGACAACCAATGACCAACCAACAATAGATGATGAGAGTACTTCATCACATTCCAGCGATAATGAGGATTCCACGGGCACTTATCAGAGGCGCACCAGGAATAAGCGTTCCAACATGATCTGGAAATTTTGGAGGAGAAAGAATCATTGTAGTTACTACAACGAGGATGGAAACTAGAGAGCCACATGTTAGATACTCCATGCCCAGAAAGCACCTATAAATAAACCAATTGGTGAAGATGTTCAACAAGCGAATCAACGACTGGGAGATGACCCATTCACTTTGTTGAGCAAGAGATGGTTTTATTAGATATAGTAGCTTGTCATATTATTCTATATCATATGTTGCGAAATGATTGTAAAAGTGATGATGTATTTTCCATCACTTATGAAAGCAACATAATGATGTTTTGGCCTCTTTTTATTAATAGTTAGGGTATTGGTTTCTATTATGATGTACACTAGACCAAAGAGTGTGTCGTATAAACTCTTGGCAAGTATGGGGATGTTTGGGTCATGATTGGTCATGTAATTTAACATTTAGTTTGCAAACATTGCACGACAAGTTTGCAAAGGATGCAAGTGCCTTCTCATCACTTATTTTTCTAAAGAACAAAGGTGAAGGAGAAGGAAGTGTGGTCTATCAGGGCACTTGTTTTGTAGACAAGGGAACACAGCAGATTTCATTTTATGCTCATGCTTTTGGAGGACTAAATATCCTCAATGGATAGGAATGATCCAGGTGGCTCCCAAAACACTCAGTGATCAAGGAGGGCTTAGGAAAGGCTCAATAATCAAAGTTTTTATATTACCATCAAACCAAGGTCCGATTGAAGATCTCGTCACAAGCTTTCCAACATCGCAAACAACACTTCAATCCAACATCATTTGCAAAAGTTATGGCTAGTCAAATTTTTGGTCAACTAGGCCCCTTGGCAAAAGTTAGCATAGCCCCAACTAAATTTGGAAGCTCAGCTAAATTTGGTGGAAATTAACAAGGCAACAATTTGGCACTTTACGACAGTGATTTCCGGTTTCCCTTGAAATGTTGAATGCCACTGACGTTTCCAGACAAAGTTGTATTGTTCCTAGTGCCTTTCTGTCGAGAATATCCCATTTTGCATCTTTCATACTCGTCTTCTTTTATTTTCTACTCAAATTATGGTAGGTACAAATATTTCTTATACATATAATGTTCCATCTCCATCTTCCAAAGCTGGTAGTTTTGGTCGTTAAATTTATCGACCCTAAACCTACAATCTTCCACCATTGCTCCCACTTGAAGAAGGAACCCTTCTATCCTACGAGTTTGTCAGCCAAATAAACCTTCGGCTCTGATACCAATTGTTAGAAATTAATTAACTGATATGAAAATGGGATCTTAGATTAATTATTGCAGACTCATGTGCATGGATTTGCATATATCACTTAGTGCAATGGATCGATAAGATTGCGAATAATATAAACAATGAGTAGTTAGAGAAACATAATAGACATACACACATAACACAGCAAAATAATCAAGGAGTTCACCCAAAACTCCTGGGCTACGTCTCCTAGTCTAGCCTTCAGTGGTGACCTCTCTATTATGTCTTCCAGAGCAGAGTATTACAGAAGTGAGCTCAATTTGAGTCTCAACACAACAGATACAAAACAGCAAGAGTTTACTTGAATCCCTCAAGTCTCTCTGAGTACACAAACTCTCCCTCTCGCTCTATGTCTCAGTTTTCTCTCTATCTCAGCACTTCTTGCCTCTGTCTCTATCATTCTGTGGCTTTTAATCCAATAAGTGATGTCTATTCATTTCCTCTTCTGGGCTCTCTGGCTCCCGGCCTTTGTCCGTTCAAATTCCCTCTAAGCGTTAAACAATCATGTTTAAACGTCTATGGGTATGGTGGCCACCTATTTTGCTATGGAAGGGACCATCGGCACCTTTGAAATCCCCAAAATAGTTGTTCTTTGTTTACACAGAGAAATACACAGAAACATGGGAAAATCCACCAAAACACCTTTCTTCGAACTTGAAACATCATTAACTCTACCCTGGACTCCTATTGGGTCCACCTTTGATCACTATCGCAAGTTGCAAGTGCCCATGTGTCGTGGTTTCCTTTGTATTTGCAAAATACATTAAAACACTGAAAATCTCAATGAATGGCTTTATGGCGGACTTCAAATAATATATAGCTGCATTTATAAACCCTTTTAGTTCTGGCTTTATCGCATCAAGCGCATTTTCTTTGCATTTCGTTTATTTAACGAAAATGTAAAATACATAGAAAAACCCTTTTTCCGGAACTCAAAATATAATAAATTTCATCCATATCCCCGTCGGGTCTGGCTATCACAAGTCACATTTGTATCGGCCCCCGCTCCTTTGTATCGCTCTGATGCGATATTGTGAGTTAACCTAGGCCATTGATCTGCGCACTTGATCGATGGTCCTTTTTGACTCGCATTGGTCGTTGTCGCAACTTTCATATGGTAGCCTCCAATAACCTCCGCTTGCCATCGCCGATTGCGATATGTCGATTGGATTTGGACCGTTGATTGGCCAGATCCGATGGCTCCTGCGCATCATTCTTTTGACCTCCGATCGGCTCTGTTTTCTCTTTTTCTTCATGTTTTTCTCTCCCAATAGTGTTTTCCACCATTTTGAAAGGTTCATCCTTTGCGATAGTTTTTTATCTTTGAAGACTTAGAGGGTTTCTAGGATCCATTTTGGATCACACCTTCCCACTGAAAAAGCTTTTGGACCACCAAAATTTGGTTTTTAAGCATTGATCAAGTGAGGATACATATTCCTCACTTGTCCAATCTCTATCCATAGTGCACTGCTTGGTTTTGAACCTTTGAGTCCGATTCTGAGTTACTCAATATCCCCTCTATGTGTAGTTCTCACCTTCCTGTCCAGAACTGTGTCTTCCTTTAACTCATTAAGATATTCAGGCAACATATCATCAATAGAAGGCAATTGACTTTGCTCTTCAGGATCTTCAATCAATAAAGGTTCAAACAGTCTCAAGTTCTCTGCATTAACCACTGAATAGATGTGCATGTAAGCTGGAAAATCAAGGCGAAAAGCGTTTTCACCATTTTTCTCAAGTATCTTGAAAGGCCCATACCTTATTGGCTTCAACTTCTTACCTTCACCTTGCATTCTGTCTTTGTTGATGTACAGCTAAACTTGATCACCAACTTGGAAGCTATGCTCAATTTGATGCTTGTCATGCCTTGCCTTGTACTTGGCCTGGCATCTTTCCAGTTGTTCCTGTACTGCCTAGTGAATTTCTTGGATCTTTTCAATGAACTTGGTTGCTTTGCCCACATCACTGTGTCCATCAACTGCTATGTCTTTTCCAAAGATAAAATCCAAGGGATACTTTAGTGTAAAACAAAAACAAGTCTCAAAAGGAGATCTCTAAGTAGAAGAGTGCTTAGCACGGTTGTAAGCATGTTGCACATAACAAAAATGTTCATCCCAAAGCTTGGGATGCTTGCTGCAATAGCCCCTGATCAACTGGATCACTGTCCTATTGACTACCTTTGTTTGGCCATCTATTTATGGATGAAAGGTTGTGCTCTTCTTCAGTCTGGTGTCCATCAATTCCCACAGACTTAACCAAAACTTCCCAATAAATCGAGAATCTCGATTAGATACAATGGAAGTGGGTAACCCAAAATGAACCCATACATGCTGAAAGAACAATTCTATTGTTTGTTCAGTTGTAATCTGCTTATTACAAGGTATTAAAATACACATTTTGTTGATCCTATCCACAATAACATATAAATAATCATGACATTTTCTAGATTTTGGCAATCCCCCAACAAAGTCCATGGAAACACTTTCCCAAGGACGAGAAGGAACTGGAAGTGGAGTGTACAAGCCTATTTTTCTATTGATGGGCTTATTTTTAGCACACGTGGTACACCTTTTAATATATCTAGAAATTGTTTCATGCATTCTTGGCCAATAGCAGAACCTTTGCAGTTGTGCAACTATTTTACTTACACCAAAATGACCTGATATAAGAGAAGCATGTGCTTCTCAAATTATGTTAACTCTTTCAGTTTGTGGAATGCATAACTTTCCCAAATGATACAAGAGTTGGTTCAATGTAGCTTTCATGCATTACTGAGTTATGCTTAAGTATAGTAGATGCATTTATGATTGGTCTGGATAACATATTTGCAACTTTATTGTGTACGCCCTTCTTATATATGATGACAAGATGAAACTGTTGTAGAAAACCGATCCACCTATAGTGTCTTGATTGCTGCAATTTAGTTTGTGAGTGAAATTATTGAAGTGGTTGATGATCTGTATGTATAATTGTTTCTTTGCCCATTAGGTAATGTTTCCACTTTTTCACACTCTGCACTAATGCATACAATTCTTTATCATATGTGGGATAATTGACTACTGCAGAATTAAATGTCTCAGAATGAGAGCATATGGTTTTACCGTGTTGCATCAACACTGCTCCCATGGCATAGCCACTAGCATCTGTTTCAATCTCAAATGGTCGTTGAAGATCTGGCAGTGCTAGTACTGGTGTTGTATTAATTTTTGGAGTTGTCTATAATGCGACTTTTTGCAGATTCCGGTGACGGAATCCGGCGGAAGAAATTGAGGTTAAATCTTGTTTTGTTGCAGTTAAAATGGTTTTTTAACTGCATATTTGGATTCAGCACCCTAAGAAACTCCTGGGACGCTTTGATTGTGCAGAAACTAGCTATCAAACTTGCGATTCCAATAAATTGCTGCCAGATTTTGACCGGAAAAACCCACCAAAAAGGCTTTCAAAAAGTCTCATTATAGACAACTGCTTAATTTTTTCTTTTAAGGTGTCGAAGGCTTTCTGCTGTTTGCCTCCCCAGTGAAACACCTTGTTCAATCTTGTTAAAGCATGTAAGGGAGCTGCAATCAAGGAAAAGTTAGCAATAAACTTTCTCCAATATTGTGTTGCTCCTAGGAAACTCCTAACTTCTATAGCAGATTTGGGTTTAGGTGAGTTCACAATGACTTCAACCTTAGAGGGATCTATCTTCAATTCAATACCCCCTACAATATAACCCAAATAATTTAAATATGTTTTGCCAAATTCACATTTTGATAACTTCAAATAGATATTTTCTCTTTTAAAAACATCTAAAGTCTGCTTTACATGCTCCAATGTTCTTCCCACGTTTTACTGAAAACAAGAATGTCATCTAAGTATACAATTACAAAATCATCAATAAAAGGTCTGAGTACATCATTCATAACTCTCATTAATGTGGGGGGAGCATTAGTTAAGCCAAAAGGAATAACTAGCCATTCATACAGCCTTTCCTTTGTTTTGAAAGCAGTTTTCCATGCATCTTGTTCTATGACTCTGACCTAATGACAGCCACTACGCAAGTCTAACTTGGAAAAGTAAACTGCATCTTTCAGCTGATCTAATAGATCATCAATGCGAGGAAGAGGGTAACGATTCTTGATCGTTATTTTATTCAGTGCTCTATAATAAATGCACATCTTCCACGAACCATCTTTCTTCCTCACCAACATGATTGGAGATCCGCATGGTGATGTGCTTGGTCTTATGAACCCTTTATCGAGCAGCTCCTGTACCTTCTTCTTTATCTCTGCATTCTCTGAAGAGGATAACCTGTACATTCCGATGTTAAGCAATGGAGCATCTTGCTGCAAATGAATATCATGTACTATTTCCCTTTTGGGTGGCAGACCTTTAGGTTCTTGAAATAGGATATCATATTCTGAAACAACTTTAACTAAATCAGCTTTTTGTTTAGCATCACAACCCTGAAATACATTGGTTTTATCAGGGTTCTTTTCCTTTACAACCATTAGTAAAAATTGTTTGCATGAATTTACAATTCTTTTCATCTGCCCTAAGTTTATGAGAGAGTAGTTATTTTTGAGTTTATGAGCTCTTACAATTATTTCATCTTTAGTGAGTTGACACTTATTTTCAGCTCTTAGAAAATGGCTTTTCTATCATTCAAGTAAGGACTTCCTAAAACAATACCACATATATCCAAGGAACTTTATCTAACTCAACCTCATCTACAAATGTTGACCCAATAGCAAACCTAAGTTTACATTGTCTAGTCACTTGTAGCTTTGCTTTATCACATACCCAACCTAATGGATATGGCTTCTTGTGAGGTGTGGTTAGTAGTCCCAACTTCTTTACAATTGCTTCAGAAATCAATTTTACCTGTGATCCATTATCAAATAAAGTATCAATATTTTGGTGCTTCGAAATAACTCTAATATGAAAAGGCTCATGTCTTTTCCTCTCATTATCTTCATTATCAATAAATTGTGTAGAATTACTTGTAGATGCTTCAAAATTTTTACCTTTTATACCTGCGGTTGTGACTGTTGTTTCATCACCTGAGTAGGACCCCAACTCTTTCTGAATAGTAGCATCAGTCTTCTTCTTCTTACCACCGAACTTCTTAGGTTTCAGCTTCAGATGCAAAGACCAGCAGTGTTCATCATCGTGCCCATCCTTCTTGCAGTGAGTACATGAAGGCTTGTCTTTTTGTACAACGTTTGTCTTCCATTTCAGCTTCTTCTTTTCCTTGTTCTTTCTTGCAAAGGGTTTTGATAATCCCCCAATCTCTGGGTTCATATTCTTTCCTCTAGCCTCTAGATGTGTAGCCTGAACTGATACATCATCTAGTTTAGTGGGGTTAAACATGAGAATGGTGTGCTTCAAATAGCTATGCAAACCACCTATATACTTCAACAAAGTTTCAGGTGAGTTTAGAGAAATGCCTAGAGTTAAATCTCTTTTTCTAAATTCCTGGTTATAGTTTTGTACACTTTGGCCCTTTAATTGGCGAAGAGTTTTCCAACTCATCATTGCTTGTTGCATATAAGCTAGTGGATAGAATTGTTTTTTAATGGCAGAAACAAATTCATTCCAAGTAGAAAGAATTTTACCATGCTTCTTCAAATCAGCTTGTGTCTTGCCTTCCCACCACACTAGGGTAGTTCCTCCAAGGTGAAGGCTGGCCAACTAAATATTTCTCCTTTCTGAATTAATGTTCTGCACCCTGCAATATACATCAATCTGTCTAATCCAGTTATCTAGCTTTTCTGCATTTAATTCTCCATCATAAATTGGCAAATCAAACTTTACATCTAATTTAATCAAAGAAGTTTTCTTCTTTTTCTTATCAGGGCTAGTTTTATGTGGAGAAGATGATGAGGATGATGAAGGTGATGATGCAGTAGATGGTGGAGAAGGCCTCTCTTCTTTTCCTTTGCCTTCTGGCTAGGTAGCTCAAAGAGGTTCCTCTGCTCCTTTATCTAGGATAGGTGTTGAAGTGCTCTCACCTCAACCCTTCTTAAATTCATGATACATATCTGCCACTATGGTCTGAAGTGCCTTAAAATCTTCCAGAAATTGAGATTCTTCCCCCAAGGGAATTTATTCTGCCATTTTCCTCCGAGGATAGACTCTTCCAATTTCTGGGTTGGCCTCAACAATTTCTCCTTCTCCCAGTTTGAGCTTTGACCTAGTTAGCATTCAAAAAAGTCCAGCACAAGCTTGTCTAACCTTAACAAACCAAAAACAAAAATCTCTGATACCACTTTATCTGAAAATGAGATCTTAGATTACTATTAAGGTATTACAGACTCATGTGCATGGATTTTCCTATATCACTTAGTGCAACGGATCGATAAGATTGTGAATAATGTAGACAATGAGCAGTTAGAGAAACATAATAAACATACACACATAACATAGCAAAATAATCAAGGAGTTCACCCAAAACTCCTGGCCTATGTCTCCTAGTCTAGCCTTCAGTGGTGACCTCTATATTATGTCTTCCAGAGCAGAGTTTTACAGAAGTGAGCTCAATTTGAGTCTCAACACAACAAATACAAAACAACAGGAGTTTACTTGAATCCCTCAAGTCTCTCTGAGTACACAGACTCGCCCTCTCGCTCTTTTCTCTATTTTCTCTCTGTCTTAGCACTGCTTTCCTCTGTCTCTGTCATTTTGTGGCTTTTAAGCCAATCGGTGCAGTCTATTTGTTTCCTCTTCTAGGCTCTCTAGCTCTCGGCCTCCATCCACTCCCCTGAGTGTTAAACAATCATGTTTAAATGTCTTTGGGTATGGTGGCAACCTGTTTTGCAACGGAAGGGACCATTGGTGCCTTTGAAATCCCAAAAATAGTCGTTCTCTGTTTACACAGAGAAATACACAAAAACATGAGAAAATCTACCAAAACGCCTTTCTTCAGACTTGAAACATCATTAACTTTGTCGTAGACTCCTATCGAGTCCACCTTTGATTTCTATCACAAGTCACAAGTGCCCATCTGCCGTGGTTTCCTTTGTATTTACAAAATACATTAAAACACTAAAAATTTCGATGAATGGCTTTATGGCGGACTTCAAATAATATACAACTGCATTTATAAACCCTTTCAGGTTTGGCTTTATCACATCGGGTACATTTCCTTTGCATTTCATTTATTAAACGAAAATGCGAAATACATAGAAAAACCCTTTTTCCGGAACTCAAAATATATTAAATTTCATCCATAACCTTGTCGGGTCCAACTATCGCAAGTCGCATTTGTATTGGCCCTGCTCTTTTGTATCGCTTCGACACGATATTGCGAGTTAACCTAGGCCATCGATCTATCCACTTGATCGATGGTCCTCGTTGACTCGCGCTGATCGTTGTCACAACTTTCATATGGTAGTCTCTGATAGCCTCCGCTTGCCATCGCCAATTGCGATATGCCGATCGGAGCTGGACCGTTGATCTGCCAGATCCGATGGCTCCTGTGCATCGTTATTTTGACCTCCGATAGGCTCTGTTTTCTCTTTTTCTTCATGTTTTTCTCTCCCGATAATGTTTTCCGCCATTTTTAAGGTTCATCCTTTGCGATAGGTTTTTATCTTTGAAGACTTAGAGGGTTTTTAGGATCCATTTTGGATCATTAATAGAGCAATGAAATACATAAAATATTGTGGAAACATAAATACAGAAACACATAAAACAAGAGAGACACATATATACATGGTCCACCCAATTTGGTTACGTCCATGGAGAAACAACCAATCTATCCTTTTATATTAGCTAGAAAAATGAAGAGATAAAACCTACAGCGGATCCGATGTAATTTCCTCTTCACTCTCACAAATCCTCTTCTCTCTCTCTTGCTCAGAATACTAATACAAAGTCATATTACAATTCCCTCATATAAACTGAGGGTTGCCTTCTAAGGCAAAAACCATAAATTAACATAACTTCTATCGTCATATCATTTTTCTAATGAATGGCCTAGATTGACTACGAAATTACGATATTTTACAAGGCAATTTTTCATCTATTTTTAGATTCGGAGGCTCTTCCTCCAAACCCCCGCTAGGGGGGAAAATCATAAAATTCGTCATCGCCGCCCTAGACCCCCCTTGACGATGATTAAATGAGTGGTGTTGTCATCCCATTAGGAACATGGTTCCAACGCAGCTAAAACAAAAAACCTCTCAACAATCAGGAAGATTATTAGGCTCCACGCCCAAGAGGAATGAGTTGGAATATGAAGAATTGGCCATTTGATATTATGAGATTTTCTCCCTACATTTGAGCAAAACGAGCAATAACTTTTTGTATACATTCCTCAAACTAATTTCGACAACCATATAACCATAATCTGAATTTCAATATAGTTTTCAAACCATTTTTCAAGAATAAGGTGACCTTAAGTGAAAAATGTATAATATCAATTTTGGTAACTCACGTGGACGCATCCTAAAGGATGATTTGAGATGAATATGTCATTTTATGTGGAAAAAAAACTCTAATAACTTTTAAAGCACATTGGTGCTCATGTAAACTTCAATGCACCAATGCATTCAATAATAATAGCACTTATGCGTTAACATAATAACCACGCCGGTTTTCAGGATTTCGAAATTAAAAACAAAAATATCCATCATATTGGTGGTCCTCTGACACTTATCACACTGATGTGTTTCTATCAAAACTGCACTAGTGCGTCAAAATAATAATCACACCGGTTTCTAGGATTTCAAAAATAAAAAAGGAATTATATCATATCGGTTCTCTTATAAAACTCATTGCATTGATGTGTTTCACTAATAACCGCACTAGGGCATTAAAATAATAACCGCACCAATTTTTGGGATATCAAAAAAAAAACAAAAACAAAAAAAAGGAATTATATCATATCGGTGCATTATAAAAATTTAACGCACCCTTAAGTTATCTTATACGGTGTGTTTTCCTCTAAAAAGAATCGAATTTCAAAAAAATAACGTGCATTTGTTTTTTTTTTTTTTTAATTTAAAAATGAGCGGTAAATTATTTTTTGAAATTTAATTTCATATTCTTTTAAATAATAAAAAGTTATTCACCATTTCATTATTTTTCCCAAACTTTCAAGGGAGAGATTTGCAAGAGAGGTAAACTCGGAGCACTATGGAGCAACAAAATACTTTGGAACAACATAACTTATTTGGAAGATCAGCAGTGGAAAGGTATCGTGATTCACTCAAAACCCTGCATAGTAAAAAAAAAAATTACTGTCAATTGTACTAATATTTTTTTCTATAATTTCTATTAGATTTAAATTAAAAGAGAGATTTGCAAGAGAGACATACTAGGAGCATTTTCAACCAGAAAAATATTTTGGAACAATAAATCAACTATTCATAAAATCAAAATTTGAAAGGTATAGTGATTGACTCAAACCCCTACATAGTAGAAATTTTAAATTTTATGGTTGATTTTACTAAAAACAAATTTTACAATTTCTCTTAGTTTTAATTAAAATTCAAAAATTAATAAAATCCGTCCATAGTAAAAAAAATTACTATTGATTTTCCTAATATTTTTTTTTGCAATCTTTATTCCTATTTAGATTTAATTAAAATTCAAAAAAAAAAAAATCAATACTTACCTTAAACCCTTGCTTATTCTTGCTTATGTGACTGCAAAATTTCACCTTAGGGTTTAACTCCCTCTACCACTTCACAATTAAGGCTTTTCATTTTAGTTTTTTAGATATAAGGTGTTTGTGTATTACTATATATAAGGCATTTCACATGTAAATCATGGGAACCAATTATTGAATGGGATCCAAACCCTATCAGCCCTGTACATTTTTTTTAAACGACTTTTGTTTACCAGTGCGTTATGTTTAAAAAATACACTAGTGCTTCATGTTTGATATAACGCATCAAGATGCCTATGACAAATAACACCATTAAGTCAAAAAACATGTTTTTTTTGTTAAAACAAAATTGTTGTCGGTGCCCGATAATTAAATGCCCTGTGTGTTTATTAAAGTATAACGCATCGGTGCCCCCTGTTTTATATAACACACCAGAATGCCTATGAAAAATAGCACCGTTAATTCAAAAAAACATGTGTTTATTTTCTTGTTGTTGTTTTTTTACGATGATGGTGGTGCTTTTACCTTTAAATATCACGCAAGAAAAAAGCATTGTCAGTGCTTAATAATTAAATGTCTGGTGTGTTAACTAAATTAAACACACCTGTGTGTTTTGTTCATGTAAGCGAACCAATTTCTAGAGATATTTTTGGCTAAATATTATGTGATTTATTTATAAAATATATTTAATGGATTTTGTATTTAATGGCATAGGTTTTATATTGTGAAGATGTTAAGTAGAAAAAACATTGATCGACACAATGATAGTGTTGTCACTCAAAGTTTTTCCTAGGATGTAAAGGAAAACCCCTAAGGTAAATTTTTCTAACCAATCTTTAGGGCAAAGGCTAGCCCCTTCAACTCGAAGAGGGCTCTCTCCTTTACAATTCAACTACCCAGTGTCACCTCACTAGTTAGTTGTGTCTTTAGTACAGTGGATACATCATGAGTTCAGTAGGGTTTGAAAATGATGGTAAGTAAGAGAAAAAATGTATCCTTGGGCATGGATTCGTAGCAAATTCAAACCAATTAGCGATTATTAGGATGTTGGATGTAGTGACAAACGCTAAGAGCAGGATATTCGATTTATAGAATTTTGTTCAGTTTAGATAAGAAAGTGATACATAAATGTTAAATACAAAGCATGAATTCCACTTTAATACCTTCATTCGAGCATAAGGAAGATAAACATTTAATGAAAATAACATATGTAAACGCATTCACCAAGAAACAAACCAGGACATATCAACACATGAATTCACAGCTTTGAAACACTACGCTCTTGTGATCATTAGTCACCTAAGATTAACCAGCAAAAGCATAACACATACACAGATTACATTTTTTCTAAAATTCCCAACCCTCTGCCTGTCTTACAGAATTTCTTTATAGCCAAAATATTTTCCACAAACTTAAAAAATTAAAGGAAGCTTAGTTTTAGTCTAATTCTGGAAAATAAATCTTAATTTTATGCTAATTAAATATACATTCTCAAAAATAAGGTTTGGTTTGATTTCTCTTCATGATTGATGATTAAACATTGATATCCAAAATTATATGTATATGAAAAAATACTAAGGAAGAGGCATTGAAACAGATTACTGAATTTCTGGCACAAAAAATGAAAATGTCATGTTTTATGCCTTGAAAGTCTACTAAAAATAGTCGTTCTTTAGACTTTGGAGCTAATCCTATAAATATAAAATATGTCCCATATTTACCCTTCATATACCTTTATAAAATAGATCTTTAACAGTTGCCTGAAAACGTTCTAATTTTGGGTGCTGACAAAGTATCGAGCACTGTATATCGAAGAGAAATTGGATAGTTGCTAACAAAATAATTGCCAGTGCTTGGTGCAAAACAGAGTAATGTCGCGTTGACAAAATAATAGTCAATGCTTTGTATGAATATTGGCAAAATGATTGCTAACAAAATAATGGGCACCTGTTTTAATCAATCATTGTTTCATTGTTTTTCTACTCTTAGTAACAGGTCCACCTCATCCGTTAGAGCAAGCTTCTTTTCCTTAGTTTTTCTAGGCTTAGCCTTGGCGACCTCCCTCTACTTCTATTTTTTGTTTTTGTGTCTTGGAACTGGAACCCCTTTCTTTATTTATCACAAAATCTTTCATTGGTGAATCATTTGTCTGAATGAACTCCTTAATTAGGGAAGGGTTTTGTTTTAATTTGAAATTTAGTCTAAGTTTATTCACAGGCCTAGTATGAGGTTTTTAAGACCCATACGGTTAAGCTAATGTGGGTTATTTTTCTCCTTCTTCTCGTGTTATGTTGTCCACCGTTTTTTCCCTAGGTGCCTCCTCTGCATATTTTGGTGTTTAACTCACAAGAACTAGTTTAGGGGCCTCAATGTTTCAGCTGGCTCAGAATCTCGAGGAGGAGATGGCATTTCCTTTATAATTTCCCTCCTAGTTTTTCTTTTATATATTTTTCCTAATGGTGGCACAGGAACATGTGTTTCAGGAGTTATAACCCTACCCATGTCTCTGGTTTCAATGGTAGAAGAGGTAGCCTCCCCTACAATCTTACAAGCCTTTTACAAGTGTGTACATATTGATATCTTGATCGACTGAGGATTAAGCTTTCTTGCCTCACTAAAACCTCCAAATAAAAGAAAATGGTCCCCAATTCCTGCTACATTCCTTAAGTGGTCTATCACTAACAATTTAATTAGGGTTTTATGATACATGACGGATTTGGGCCTAATTTGAACCTTATTTGACATCTTTTTTAGTCTCATTAACAAGACAAAAGGTACATTCATACGTATTTGACCAGAGATGTGCGCTAAAAATATGAAGTGATATATACCCATTCTATGATAATGCCCCTCACAGGTAAAATACTTCGGGATGACTATCACCATTTCATGCCATTCTTTCTCAAGCCATGACCTTTGTACATTCAACCTCCAAGGTTTGTCCTTGTGTTCATCTTTGAGGAAGAAAGGGATATCCATCCCAGCCATGGTTATGTTCTTAAAACAACGCTCTCCATCGATGGGTAGGTCAATTGCCTCTAAAATACTTTGTTTTATAACTCAGAAATAAATTTTAGTGATTCTAACATTTTCCCCATCAAAACTTTCACCAAATGCCTATGCCACACCATTATGATACCAATCGCATTTTAAGTAAAATTGATTCCAACAGGCCTGTCGAAATTATTCCCAGAGTTTTGGGATGGCCTCAAAAATCTCAGGGCCTTCCAATTCTCCTCTCTTCATGTGACCACTCTTCCCCATCATTCTCAACAACTGTCCACAAAAGTTGCAATCAATACTAAAACCATGACACTGATATTTGAAACAAATTGGATGCAATGAACTTGTTAAGTGTGATGAAAACTAATCTGCATGTTATTCAGTGTCAAGATCTAGGTTACATCATGATCATTACTTTGTCAATCAACTGCAATGAAATAATGATGAATAGACAGTATTTTTACTACAAATCATTTTTTTATCTTTCAGTGCTAGTTGTCGATACACAAATGGTCATACACTACTATTTTGTCAGCACTCGTTTGTTAGCAATCCATCGCTTTTGTTGCATTTGATCTATCAGCACCTGTGTTACAAATTTTTGAAATAGCGCTGACAAAATAAATGTCAGTGCAACCAAAATTTCCAAAGATAAAAATAAAATGTCTTAACCCTAAACTAAAATTGTGATAATATATAGCACATTCAAAAAAGCTAAAAAGACAAGTCCTTTGTAAATTCTTTACAAAATTAATATGTTTGAACTATATGTAAGTTTAACTAATATGTAATTGTTAGTGTGTGTCATAAAGAGCCACAAAATGAGGAAGATCGATAAGATGATTTCTAATCTAAGTGCAAAAGAGCGTAAAAGCTTAATGGAAAAATTGTAAAAGGATGAATCAGGTGAATGAAAAAATATTATTCAATATGAGTTTTTTTCTTGTGAATGTTCATTAATAATATACTTAAGAATATTAGATAACATATTTTAAAGAATCTATTAATTCACATATGTTTAATGTTCTACAGGAACCAATAACGAAGTAAAAGAATGTTATTCTAAGAAAAATAAATTATAGACCGTGTAAATGCCGATGAATTAGTCCTTAGCTCATATGGACTTGTGCAAGAGGTTAATGAAAAGGGAATTTTTTTTTTTTACAAAACTATGTGTGATATAGTGGAATGAACGTATAGGTGTATGTTCCACTTATAATACAAAATTCAATCCATTGATTCCAGGAACCAAGTTATATTAAAGCTACAGGAAGTGTTTCAAGAGCAATGGTTAATGAGACCTGTCAGACTTGTACTAACAAAAACATACAACAACAACAAATAATCATTCAAAAAGTAATATTTCTAATTAAAATGTTTTTCTAGAATTATATGTATATATTACTACAAAGCATTTATTTATTAATATCAATTTTGTTATATTTAGTTTTCATGTACCAATATAAAAATAGTTTATTACTTTTGTAATAAGATTATGAAAATCCCATGATATTAACAAGATGATATATGTGTTGAAAATGCAACAAGATGATGGAACTTAGTGAAAAGAAGTCGCCTTCACTAAGTGGGCCTGCAGGCTATTTTTGGCGCAAAGTCTATTTTTAGACTATGTCTATTTTTAGACATATGGATCATGGTCTATGAGTTGCAGGATGCTATTTATGGATGATTGGTCATGTTGGTAAAAATAGATGGACCTCTATTTTAGACATATGGGCGGAGTCTATTTTTAGACTGCCAGTCAAAAAATAGAACAGTCGAATATTATTAGCTCTTAATAATATTTGGACTATAAACATTATCTTATCCTCTTGCAGCACTTCAGTTCGAGCTACGGATGTGGCACATGCAACTGCCAGAAGGAAATACGCTTTTCCTATGGGTTAGTTGAGCTATTGCATGATGGACTTCAGTTAGAACTCAAGTGATTGAGTTTGGTGGAGTTGATTGAGGAGTTGATGGAGTTGTGTTCAGTTTGACTTAGTTGAACTAGTTGTATTTAGTCTAACTGACAAATACACTAGTGATGAGTGGTGTGAATTAATTATTAATTAACTCACTAATTATTAACTCGTAAATCAACCAAAGAATACATCAGTTAACTCAATGCATGGACAGTTCAGTGGAGACAAGTGTTAGAGGTGGGTGAAAGGGTGAGACTACTATCAGTTGTGACTATAGCTGTGCATGAGATTTACAAAATCGCTGACTGATATTGCCAATGAGGATTGCACATTACAATCAAAGGGAATTCGAACTTGGATCAGATCTATTCTCAACTTGGATTGTGCAGTAGAGGCAGGCAAACAGCGGAGGAGATTTGAACTTGTGACTTGATTCAGATCTGAGCTAGTTTGTGTGTAGCAGGTGGAGATAGTACTGAGTACTTGTGACGAGTATTGTACTATGTATTGTTACATGTTCTCTATCATCATAATATACAGATAGTTGAGGGGTTTTCATCTGTATGCTTTCCCCAGTACATATTGTGTTGATATGTGTGATTGATGTTTCAATGTGCACATGCGATTGTTTCTTTAATTCCGCAAATTGATAATCAATGGTAGAGGAGGTTATGTATTATGCATGCATTCCGCAAACAGTGTATAATCAGGATAATCTCTGTGAATAAGTGTTATATTATTCAAAATTTCCACAATCTAAAACATACCAATAGAAATGTCCAAAAAAGTATACAAGGAGATAGTCAAAGAAATGGACATAATTGCATAATAGGACGAGCCATTTCAACAACAACGTGCTTAAAATGTAAGTAACCTTTGAATTTTTATATTAGGTACATATAAACAAATAATTTAGTATTAAATATTAATTTTCAAGTATTTTCTTACAGATTAAAAAAACCAACAACAACAAACAAACAAAAAACAAAAAACAAAAACCTACTCAACACATAAAATAGAACGACAACGAAGAAAAGGCTTGATATAAGAGTTTGTGAGTAATTGTTAATATGTCTTTATAAGAACTTAAGATTTCATTTTTGTAAATTTTAAGTTGTTTTATAGCAACCATCCTTGAAAGTCTTCAAATAGGTGTTAACATACCAAGAAGAGCCATTGAAAGAATTGATTGACATTGGGATAAATATGCGTTGTGAGTATATGTTGGCATATCAAAAATTAATTCTGAGTTTTGTAAGTATCTATGTTGTTTTACTTCTCTGAGTTTATAATTCATAGAACAAAAAAATACTTTATATTAAATCGATGATTTATTATGGGGTATAAAACTTGCAAGAAACAACATATGGAACTACACCAATAGAAGAGTTGTTGTAACAAGGCATGAGACTTTGATTCAGGAAAATTTGACTTTTCCTACTATGTTCACTTCCACGAACCTATAATCTTAAGAATACCAAGAACTCTACAGAAATCTGATTACTCAATCAGTTAATTATTACAATCGCATACAAACATTCATTAACATATATGCAGAGATACTACACAATCCATAAGCATCTACAAATTCCATTATGAAACTAAATTCATAAGTACATGTTTGGCCTGATTATACATTCATTTGGACATTTGTTTTCCCTTTAGGCTTACAATATTTATAATAACATATACAAACAAAATAAATTTTCCTAGATCCATAAATCATCCACAAATCACTAATGTTTTTCAAAGTAGAATCAATTTTACCTTATTGACAAAATCTAGCCTACCAATAGCTTTTCTAAATCCTAAGAGCACCCCCAATAGTTTCTAAGATTTCTAAACTTTTTCTTATTCTAACAACTTGTTAATTACTACTAAGATTTTTTCTCCTACAACCTCTTATGATTTATTTCCTAAATTTTTCATGCCTTAATTTCTTCTTAAAAATATTATCTCTCTCTATAGTTTGTTAAGAAATAAATAAATTAAAATTATTTGCAATAAGGAAATAAAATTCATTTTCCATGTTAAGACCCAATTTGGAGCTTTGTCTTGAAAAAGATTGATGACTTGGAATTTCTAATGCTCCTGCGTCATACTCCCAAGGTAGAAAAAATTCATGGTCTCTTGACCATGAGTTGTTTTTGATGATGTCCTCCTGAATCCTATACATATTTTTGTTGTTGATCATCGGCTTTGTCATGTTATTGCATTTTTGCTACTACATCTTGAATTCCACTATAATTCTACTTTTGCCTTCCTTACAGCAAACCAATTGTTTTCACAACGTTGTTGCTTAGTATTTCAAGTGAAAATTTCCCGACCACGAAAATAAACAAAATATAAAACCATCCAAGCATACTTTCATTCTCATTCCATGCATGTAAAGTTTCTCTGCGAACTCTCTGTCTCACTTCAATTAGTTAATCGAGATTTGTCTCCATGTTGCTAGAAAACACTTACTCCTTTAACTTTGTTGCATCCTCATTCACAACAACTTTTGCAAGTTGTTCAACCTAGGTTTCTATTCCACTTGCATTAGTTTGAAAATTGATAATCACTTTTGTCACACTTGCATGCACAAAATCAGTGTGAAGGCTAAAAGTTGTCTCTGCCTTTGGCTCATCATTCCTTATGAGCATCACATTCAAGTATTGCTCCTCCTCTCTATTGAGAACAAAATTTGAACGTTTTTCTCCTCTATCTTTCTCTTTCTTCATAACAGCTTCAAAGGGTTGTCCATCATCAATAAAACCTACAACCATAAACAAACCATCAAGAAAATCAAAAGGCTTTTCAGCCTCATTTGATGTCTCAAGCATCAAATCTCCATAAACATTAATATCTTCTCCATGTATTTCTCCTTGCTCAGGTTCACCTTTGTGAATTGTCTCCTTACACTTAGTAGCTTTGAGTTCTTTCTTCAATCAATGTCTCAGTTTCTATCTCTACTTCTTGGCCCATAATATTTCAATAGGCCATTTAACCTTTTTTCTCATGTTCCACCCATACTTCTGGCTCTCCTCATTCTATTTTAGCAACTTTGTAAGCACATTCAACTGTGCTTTTATCTCAACAAGTTCCCTCTCATATTCTTCATCACTCATTTTCCTTATGCCAACTGCTTTGGCATCTCTATGGCTTCCCTCTAAATTCTTTAAATGAATTCCCATAGTCATATTTAACATCCCTTCTTCCTCCATGAGCTTTTCGCTGCCCATTGTGAACTGGAAATAACCTTTACGGTAACAGGTCTCCTTCATGTTACACGTGCCTCACCAAGTTATCTCCTTTAACCTTGTAATGTTGGCATTTCTAATTCCTTCCTCTGGAACTCCTTTCGAGCACTCCTTTCTCTTCAAGTTTCTACAGTCACTCTTTTCCCTCCATCAAAACTACACTAGTTGTCATAATTCTCACACATCCTCCTTCTCAATCATTGCTACCTCTCATCAATATCAAAAAAAAAAAAAAAATCAATTTACTTATCGCTATCTTAATCTTGTTCTATTTTTTCTCCATATTGTTGCAAAAAATTCTTTTGTTGACTCCAGATCTCTTGCTCTAATACCACTTGATGCAAGAAAATTTGACTTTTCCTATTATGTTGACTTCCACGAACCTACAATCTTAAGAATACCAAGAACTCTACATAAATCCGATTACTCAGTTAGTTAACTATTACAATCATATAAAAGCATTCATTAACATATATGCAGAGATACTATATAATCCATAAGCATGTAAAAACTCCATTCTGAAGCTAAATTCATATGTACATGTTTGCCTAATTATAGATTCATTTGGCCATTTGTTTTCCCTTTGGCTTACGATATTTATAATAACATATACAAAAAAAATAAATTTTCCTAGATCCATAAATCAATCCACAAATCATTCATGCTTTTCAATGTAGACTCGCTTTTACCTTATTGACAAAATCTAGCCTATCCATAGCTTTCCTAAATCCTAAAAGCACCCCCAATAGTTTCTAATATTTCTAAACTTTTTCTTATCCTAACAACTTGTTAATTGTTACAAAGATTTTTTTCTCCTACAACCTCTCGTGATTTATTTCCTAAATTTTTCATGCCTTAATAGGCATATTTTCTTCTTAAAAAGCTTATCTATTAAATCTTATCTCTATATATAGTTGGTTAAGAAATAAATAAATTAAAATTATTTACAATGAGTAAATAAAATTCATTTTCCATGTTAAGATCGGGTTTGGAGCTTTGTCTCCAAAAAGCTTGATGACTTGGAAGCCCTAATGCTCCTGCATCAGACTTGGTTTTGAAACCATATGTATGGTACATTACTATTTGATTTACATTGATGTGTATTATTTCTTTCAATTTTCATTGTTCTCAGCAATGTAGATACACTCGCTACACTTTATTTTTATGTTTGTAGATGGAACAAGAAGAAGATGAAAACAATCGATGCAATCACCAAAATATCCATCCAAAAAACCCCAAGTCATGAAAGTAGCTCGAGCAGTACTGACAGTAGGTCCAATAAAGAACGATGATCTATTTGGATATCAAGGCAAGTTGTTGTATTTTTTGAAATAATTGTCTATGACAATCAGACATTTTGTTACGAGAGGTTACCAACGAATACCCGATTTTGTATGACAAAGAGCATATTATTCATTTATAATAAAATACATTTGAATTTAATTTATTGTGTTGTCCAATGTCGTTGTGAAATGTTACACAATTGATTAAATATATGAATGACTAAATATTATAATGAAGAGATGAAAAAACTAATATATAACAAATTAATCCAAACATCATATACAAACTCACTAATAAAAAATTAATTTATATGAATAGTGTTATAAGATATATGTCAGTTTTTCGATAAAAATGGATTTAAAAAATCACAATAATTCCACTGTCACAGGTCGATGTTTCTAAAAAATAGAAAATGGATATCGGGACATTGTATATCAATGTGCACCGATCTAAATACAAATTGTTCAAAAATGATTTTTATAATAATAATAAATTGTATCATTTATAAAAAATGGGATAATAAAAAAAAAATTCATGGTGCGTCTATAAAACAAATACGCAATGGTGTGTTATACTATGTAAAAGCACTGGTCGGGCAAGGATTTTTTTTTTCCATAGCCCAATGCCTTTCCTGAACATTACAGAACCAAGGCGTTCGAAAACAAATGAGCATTGAGGTGTTATACCCTTCAAGCATTGACATTGTTTGCATTTAACACCAGGATGCATTGTAATCCTTAAAGCACTAGGGCTTTCATCACACGAACGTCCCGTTGCTCCAAAATATTTTTTCCACCATAGGTGCATTATTCAAATTAACAACACCAATTCTTTTATATTAGTACAACACTTCTACATTCGTATAATACATAAGAACCAATGTTGTAAATTTAAATAAAAGCAATGGGTCTGCAAAATTTGTTTCCATACACTGGTGCAGTTCTTGAAAAGTACTTCTCGAGGTGTTTGTTTAGTACATAAGCACTGGGGAGGTATACTTTTTAGGCACTAGTGTTGCTTGTATTCAATGTCATGTTGCTTTTATTTAAATTTACAACACCGGCGCTTTTATAGTGTTAGTGCACCGGTGCTTTTTTTTCCAATAAGTGAACCACAAAAAAGCATCCGCTAAAACCTCCGATCGCCCAGATTTTTCTAGTTGTGATGACGTTATGTTATCAGCTCCACTAAAACATCCGCTATCACAAAAAATGTTGTAACAAAGGTTTTTTTTGACAATTTTTGCCAATTTTATAACACTAAAAACCTATGTTATAACCTCCATTAGAAGGTATTTTCCTTGTAGTGAACTCCAAATACTGCATAAATCCATGATCCATTATAGACAAGAAAATGAATCTCCTATGTGAGGGATTCTCAAGGGAATATGCATGAAAATCATTAGGATATTGAAGAAGAGCTATGATCCTTCCATTAGTACCTTTTTTAGAAGTTATCTCGGACCGAAGACCAACAATTTGGAAAAAATACAACACATTCCAACCTTAATTAATCGAGAACAATACATTTTCCTACTCAATGAAATATCAATGGAAGAGGTAGAGAAAGTCATGATGGAAATGCAAAACAGCAAAGCCCTAGGTCCAAATTGTTTCACAGTAGTTTTTTTGAAGTATGTTGGTCAATTATTTGAAAAGTTGTGTGGGAGTTAGTGGAAAACTCAAGAACGACTGTCTCAATTTTTTCCTCCTTATATGCAAGCTTCATCACCTTGGTTATTAAAGAAAACAAAGGTGAATATTCCTCATTCAAACCCATAGTTTTATGTACAATTATTTATAAAATTATTTACAAGGTCATTACTAACAGGTTGAATCCTTTCCTAACAAATATTATATACCATGAGCAAACTAGGTATGTCAAAGGTAGATAGATTCTTGATAGGATTCTCTTAGACCATGAGTTCATTTACACCTCAAATACCATTAAAAATCCTATCATGTTTATCAAACTTGACCTTTATAAAGCCTTTTATGGCCTTAGTTTTTTTTTATTGGCTTGACTCTCGAGGATTTGAACCTTGAACCCCATGGTTTACATAAATACTTCATACCATGTCAATTTCAAATTGAGTTTCCCCCAATGGGCTCCTTTGGTTGCCATAATTGGCAATATATGTTTCACATTTTTATCTGCCTTTGAATTTTTGGAGAAATAGATCTTTTGGATCCTAGCTCTAGACTCCAAAACTTTCTTCTCTACTTTGATCAATGGCTCGCCCTCTACCAAATTTTCAGCCTAAAAAGTGTCCCGAAGGAAGATCCTCTCTCCCCCTTTCTTTTTTTACTTATGGCAAAAGGATTGGGGTATGTTATTAAAGTTGTTATATCCAATTATAAAATTATAGGGCTTAATCTTCATAATGAGTATATTACTTCCTCTCTTTAACAATTTGTGGATAACCCCTTCTTGGTGGGGAATTCTTCGGAAATAGAGGAAATGGCTTTCAAGAAAAAATTGGATGGATATCAAGTTGCTTTGGCCATGGAAATTAGCCTTGGCAAATCACAAATATTTCCTTCAACGCACTACCACTGGTTCAAAGGTACATTTATAGGACTCTCGGCATCTAAAGGAGTTGATTCCATCTAAAAATATTGAAGCTTGTTGGCCCGCCAACAAATCCCCTATATTTTGGTTCAAAATGTAAGGGCCCCAATTAAATTTTTTGAAAAAAATCCTTCTTTTATTTTTATTTGATTAATCAAAGGTTTCTTTTGTATTCATTATCTCGCTTTCAAGCTTTTGAATCCTCCAGGGCTACCATGATCTTTTACCCATATCATATTGGTTGCTCCTATGACTTTCTTTTACTTATCTTGATTTGTGTTAATAAAATTTGACACATGTGAAGGATTTGCTCTTAACGGTTGATTGGCTCAACAGATTACTCTCCTATTCAGTAGCAACATAAGAATAATCTCTTTTAGGCTACTTTAAATAAGTTATGAATACATTATCACTCTTTATAGGACATCGATTTTAAAGCGTAAAGTGTTGAAAATTGGCAACAAGAAATTGCTAAAAATAGCACTACTAAAAATAGCAGTTTGGGCATCAATGCTGGATTGGGCAACAGGGAATGAAAAATGGAAGTGCTAAAAATAGAAGTTCTATTTTTAGCAATGCAGTGCGGATTCCTATTTTAGTTAGTCCTTGGACTAAAATAGGAAGTAAAAACGAATTTGATATTAACAGCAGTTTGGAATATTAATTAATTAATTCTCCATGAGATAATTAGTTAAGGAAAAGCAAACTTGAAGTCTTTGTGAGAACATGCAATAATTTCTCCACTTATTGGGGAATGTGTCCTTGATTTGCTCCACTGATTAAGGAATTAAGGATGAGTTCTATATTGAGAGGATCAGTTGATTTAGTTTAACTTAGTCAAGTTCAGTTAGATTAATTTAACAAGTTGTTAAATTAATGAGATATAGTTTGTTGATGCTTGCATGCATGTGACAACTGTTATTTTCATATAACTAAATATTCTCTCATGGATAGCTAATGTATGGCAGTTTAGATAGAGATCGAGATGAGATCAGAGAAGGGATAGTGTACTATCATTTGGATGAATATTTTTCCTATAAAAGAAGCTCATCCATGATGAGGATTTATCTCCTTCAAGTTTGTGCAATTAGATAAGAGGTTAGTGAGTGTGTGAAGAAGCCAATTCACACAGGTGGCAGCACTGGACCCCAAGGAAACTGCACAAGGAAATAGGAAGCTTAGAGGGCAGAGGAGAAGGTTTGTGAGAAGCCTTTGACTGTCTATGAGCAGCAGAGGGATTGTACTGAGAGCTGGATAACTTCCAAGCTAAGGCTTTGTGTAATCCAGACTATATTTCCACTTGTATGATAATACAGAGATGGGGTTTTAGGCAAGTGCTTTCCCCGAGTAAATTCTTCTGTGTTATGTGTGATTGATTCCTTCTTATCAGTTATATGTGTTCTTATTCAAGTTGCTCATGGTTGATTAAGCTTCAGCTAAATTGTTTGTAGAAGTAGATCAAGTGTTTTGCTTTAGTACATTGCATTACCAGGTTGATCTACAGGTGGGAAATTTCGACATGGTATCCGAGCTAGCTGATTTGTAGAAAAAAATCTACATGGTATCAAAGCTAGCTGATTTGTAGGAAAAATTCTGCATGGTATCAGAGCACAAGTGATCAAGGAGAGAACAGTATACTGAGAGGAGATTCCAAAGTTTTGAGTTTTGGGCTGAGAATTTGCAGAGAAGATCTGAAAAATTATGTACAAAATTTTCAGAAATAAATAGTTGATTTGGATTCCTTGTGAAAAAATACCCAAAATCAAAAAAAAAAAAATCAGTTGAATCGGAGTTCGGATGAGGGAGATATTGCTGATTTAAAATTATCTCCTTTTCTAGAAAATTTCGTGACAGCGGGAAAGTGGAAATAAATTGGTGTGCTAGCCAAGAACCGTATGCACTTGAGGTACAAGATGCATGCAAAGCCTTGAGGAGCAAGGCAAAGGTTAAAGACTTGGTGGTTGAGAGGGAGAGTATATTACCTCTCAATATGCAGCGCGAGAAGAAGTCTCAGACAATTGTGGAGAAGCCACGATTGGTGCAGCAGCTTCAGGAGGTTGTGGAGCAGCCACAACACAGGAAGCTGAGAGGAGATCGAGTAGAGACATCTACTCATGTAGAGACCTGCAGTAAGGGGAAACTTCGAGCCAGGTGGGTAGAAGGATCACATGCAAGCATACCTCCAGGTAGGAGGTGGGGCAATGTAGAGTGATTGTCCAAAGAAGGAGGGGCAGGATCCTTGAGGTACCCAACCTCTTGGATGAAACCTTGCTACGGGAGCCCCAATGTGAAGTAGTAGAAACTGACTGATTGGGTAGAGACAGATTTGGATGGAGTGGTAGAGAGAGCTACAGTGCAAGGAATCCCATGACAGTGCAAAGCATGCAGGCTACAACAATGCAAGAGGCACAAGTGTGTTGCACAGTGTAGGGTAGCACGGAGAAGGTTGTAACGGTGCAAGATGCATGGAGATGTTGCAGTAGCACAAAGGTCAGAGAGGGAGCACTTATCAGCAGCAGGTAGAGCTTCAGCGTCAGAGTATGTTTCTAGCCCAACAGAGAGGTCAGTTGGAAGATTTTTTTTGTTCCGAGAGTTGCTGGAGCAACCACACTTGGTAGAAGTGATGCATGTAGAACATTCTAGAGGTATAGGATCGGGTTCGAGAGGAAGCCTTTCTTGTTGAGAGGCAGTGTTGAAAATTGGAAACAAGAAATTGCTAAAAATAGAACTGCTAAAAATAGAACTGCTAGAAATAACAGTTTGGGCATCAGTGCTGGATTGGGCAACAGGGAATGAAAAATGGAAGTGCTAAAAATAGAAGTTCTATTTTTAGCAGTGCAATGTGGATTCCTATTTTAGTCAGTCCCTGGACTAAATATAGGAAGTAAAAACGAATTTGATATTAACAGCAGTTAGGAATATTAATTAATTAATTCTCCATGAGTTAATTAGTTAAGGAAAAGCAAACTTGAAGTCTTTGTGAGAACATGCAATAATTTCTCCACTGATTGGGGAATGTGTCCTTGATTTGCTCCACTAATTGAGGAATTAAGGATGAGTTCTATATTGAGAGGATCAGTTGACTTAGTTTAACTTAGTCAAGTTCAGTTAGATTAATTTAACAAGTTGTTAAATTAATGAGATACAATTTGTTGATGCTTGCATGCATGTGACAATTGTTATTTTCAGATAACTGAGTATTCTCTCATGGATAACTAATGTATGGAAGTTCAGACAGAGACCCAATTGAGATCAGAGAAGGGACAGTGTACTATCAATTGGATGAATATTTTTCCTATAAAGGAAGCTCATCCATGATGAAGATTTATCTCCTTCAAGTTTGTGCAGTTAGATCAGAGGTTAGTGAGTGTGTGAAGAGGCCAATTCACACAGGTGGCAACACTGGACCCCAAGGAAATAGGAGGCTTGGAGGGCAAAGGAGAAGGTATGTGAGAAGCCTTTGACTGTCTATGAGTAGCAGAGGGATTGTACTAAGAGTTGGATAGCTTCTGAGCTAAGGCTTTGTGTAATCCGGACTATATTTCCACTTGTATGATAATACAGAGATGGGGTTTTAGGCATGTGCTTTCCCCGGGTAAATTCTTCTGTGTTATGTGCGATTGATTCCTTCTTATCAGTTTTATGTGTTCTTATTGATGTTGCTCATGGTTGATTAAGCTTCCACTAAATTGTTTGTAGAAGTAGATCAAGTGTTTTGCTTTAGTACATTGCATTACCAGGTTGATCTACAGGTGGGAAATTTCTACATGGTATCAAAGCTAGTTGATTTGTAGAAAATGTTCTACATGGTATCAAAGCTAGTTGATTTGTAGGAAAAATTCTACAAAATTCTCCATAAAGGAGCACTACAGGATAAATGATTTTGTAATAGCTCTAGCTCATGTCTATTTTCTTAGCAAATAGTTTTCATAACATATATATATGTGTGTGTGTGTGTGTGTGTGTGTGTGTGTGTGTGTGTGTCAACTAAGAGAGAGTGGTGTTTACAGTCTAATGCCTATTATTGATCAATTGATGGTTATAATCTAAAGATGATAAAACATGTGTTAATTCTTCATTGGTTACAAGTAATCATTATTGGCTTATCTTCTTAGCTTGCACACCCCAGATTTAGCATGGTATTTTGATCATAATCTTTGTCTCAATCTTTGGGGTTCTTGCTTTCATTTCAAGATATTGATCATGCTTCTCTTTCTCGCCTCTCCTGCAACCTTTTTAGATTGCGTAAAGTTCTCTTGAATTTGGATAATCTCTTATTTACTGAGCTTCTTCTGGTGGTTTTTTAGTGGACAGAAATTTGACACTCCATTTAACATTTTTAAACTTTTAATTGCTTTGGATGCCTTGCTTGACCATTTCCATATTTATTGTATATATATACACACAATAAAGAAGGAATATATATATATATATATATATATAGGGCCACAACCTGATGTGGGTTAGGGTTTTGGCTTTTACACTCTGCAGTGCCTGAACCACCTGCCTTGCACCTGACCCTTCTATCACAGTTTACAACTTGCCTGCATACTCTATTGACGTTACCTCTCTTGCATCTGTGGAAGCACATGTTTACCGTTTACTCCCCTTGGTAGTGTAGCGTCCATAGGCAACATCTTATGGGTTTTCTTGGCAGCTAGCACGTCTTTTCCGGGCAATTAAGATATGGAGCTTGACCAGGTCAATTACTCCAAGGACCCTTACGCCAATGTCTCCATCTGAACGACATCTCCTCCCTTGATATCGGAAGGGTTGTTTCCCCAAACCTCTAGCTACATGAAGTCCTTTTTCCATCGCCCTCAGTTTCGTGTCCCTCCTATCCGACCACTTCCCTGCTTGATGACCCTCTCTCCTGACCGCTTTCTGCTACCCCACCCCCCAATCTCGACAACCTTATAGTTTATGGCTAGTTGCATTAGCCAGGACCCCTCCATTTACCCCCCGGGTTACTCACTTCACCCTCAGATCGACATTTCCTCTCATTTTCACTCATCTACACCTGCCAGAGGACCTCGAGCCTTACCTAAAGGACCACCTCTACCTCATTATTTGGTGCCTCCCTCTTCACGCTATTTTGCAGGCACTCCACCCAACTTAGAAGAGCATCCCTTTGAGCCCATCCCGGACCCTCAAAATACCCCTCTAGGATCACAACAAGCTGAAGAATCTGTCAACAGCCACAAGCAAGGGAAAAAGGCAAAGTGTGTAAAGGCCCAAAATCAGAACATTTCTCTTCGTCTAGGTGAGGACATATAGTGGGGAGAATCTATGGACACCGTTGATAGGGTTTCGGTGGGGAGGGCATGAGGACGATACTAATCCACAGCTAGGCTGAGGAAATTGACTGCAGATATTTGGGGGCACTATTTGACTGAATTTCCATTTGTACAAACCTTCATCAGGGGATGGTTTGCACTGTACTTTGCTAGGGCCCAACATACCACATGGGTTTTCTCTAGTTTTTGGCATATTGAGCACACCCTTGTGCTACTCAGAAGATGGAGCCCTCTCTTTGACCCTGAGAGAGAGCAGGTGTGTACAGGGCCATTGTGGGTCAGATTACTAGGTTTTCCCCTTCTTTTCTGGTCCGAGGATATTCGTAGGTGCATTGGGAACACCTTGGGAACCTATCTAGAGCACGACAATTCATACATGTCCTCAGGCAACATGGCTTTTCTAAGGATTCTAGTCCACCTAGACACAATGGAGGGTTTGGAAGAGCACATTACTCTCCACTGGAAACATTACACTCGCTTACAAATTCTTGATTATGAGGGGGTTCCTTTCCGATGCAGGAGGTGCCAAAAGGTTGGGCATTTATTCAAGGAATGCCCTTTGAACGGGACAGCTAAAGTAATGGATTAGTGAAAGAAGATACCCACCAAAGGCATAGGGGTACCTGAACCTCGAGCCAACATTACACTCGCTTACAAATTCTTGATTATGAGGGGGTTCCTTTCCGATGCAGGAGGTGCCAAAAGGTTGGGCATTTATTCAAGGAATGCCCTTTGAACGGGACAGCTAAAGTAATGGATTAGTGAAAGAAGATACCCACCAAAGGCATAGGGGTACCTGAACCTCGAGCCAACACCGATGTAGAACAGACAAAGGTGGCCTCACAGAATCTGAAGAAGCACAGCAATGCTCCCATTCAGCCACCCTCTCCTCCTATGACCAGGGCCAGGGCGTCTACTACGGCTGCACTCTCTGCGGGTATGTCTAATTCTACTCCCTGCTCTTTTAATTTCACTTCTTCATCTTGTTTTTCTTCTACTATCTCAACTGGCCATCATTTTTGGTACCTTCCTATCCAAATCCTCGCTCCTTGGCCTATTCATTGCAGCCACCTCCCCCCTCTATCTCATGCACCCCCCCATCCTTCCCTGAGGTGACTTTCTCTGCAAAATCCTCTGAATCCTCGTTCCTTGGCCTGCTCATTGTAGCCACCTCCCCCCTCTATCTCATGCACCCCTCCATCCTTCCCTAAGGCGACTTTATCTGCACAATCCTCTAACTCCTCGCTCCTTGGCCTACTCATTGCATCCACCTCCCCCCTCTATCTCTTGCACCCCTCCATCCTTCCCTAAGATGACTTTCTCTGCACAATCCTCCGACTCTGAGTTGGGGGCTCTCTCTCACTCTTACCATCTCATATCCCATTCTCGGTCAATGCCACTTGACTCTATTAGCATTGGTATCATATCCCCTCCCATCCCTCCCAAACCTCCCCGAGGCAAACCCTCCTCCCTCTCTAAGGCCAAGTAACAGGTGGGTATGGAGGTCATTGCGGGTCATCAATTAGCTATTGACCAGGTTCTTAGAGTACAAAACACACGGGTGTCCTCTCCCTCATGAATTTTCTCTCCTTCAATTGTCGTGGGTTAGCTAGTCCTAAAAAAAAAACTAGCATTTCGAAGGCTCCTAAGCATCAAGCGGGTGGATGTCAATTTTCTTCAAGAGGCGTTGGGATTAGTAGAAGCCATCACTCACCTTCTTGAATACATGCTTCCTGGATGGCACTCTCATTCCCTTGATGTACACGAGAGATCTGGAGGCATTGCGATGGGGTTCAACACTAAGACTATCAAATTATGTAACACTTGGGGGGGTCGAGTTATATCGGAGTGGACATCTATTCATTTGATTTAGGCACTGATATAATGTTAATCAATGTTTATGGCCCTTTCCAAAATCGGGGCCTCTTCTAGGAGAAATTGCTCAGCTCTAACCTCCTGCAAGCGGATAATCTTATTCTAGGAGGAGATCTTAATTTCTCTATTGGATATTCTGAATCATGGGGCCATAATGCTCAGATTGATTTGTTATCATACTTCTTCGAAAATATTCTGGAGGACCATGGCCTTATTGATATTCCATCTACTAGACTACAACCCACCTGGAAGAACAGACGGACTGGGGAGGCTAGGTTGGCCAGAAGACTAGATCACTTCCTCCTTAAAGAAAGACTCTTGGGTATGGGGTGTAAGTACAGGCAGTGGGTTGGATTGGGGGGCTTATCGGATCACTCGTTCATATACCTTCAAATTAGTGGAGGTTTGAACAAGCCAAAAGCGCCATATAAGTTCAATGCAACATGGTTAAAAGATGTTGACTACATTAAGCTTGTTACTAATTACTGGAAGTCCCATCCTCCTGTTGTGGGAGGAAACATAGCAGAAGGATTTGCCCACAATTTAAGCAATCTGAAGAGACTATCCAAAAGATGGGCTCAAAAAAAGAAACTGATGGATGATCAAACCCTCAGAGGCATTGAAGCTAAGATAGCTACTATGGAAGATGAACATGGAAGGGGATATATATCTCCTGAGCATAAGGACAGGCTCACTACCCTGGCAAAACAAAGGGACAAAATTCTAAAAGACAGAGAAGAATCATGGAGGTTGCGAAGCAGAGCCATTTGGCTACTAGAAGGTGATGATAACAGAAAATTCTACCATAAGTTCACCAATGGACGAAAAGCAATCCATACCATATGGCATTTGAATAATGAATAGGGCATCAGAGTAAATTCCTTTCAGCACTTAGCCTCCCTCGGTACATCACACTTCAAGCGGCTCTACAAGGCCCCCTACTGCATCACTGGCTAAAATCACCAAAGTTGCACAATTGTTTCCCCTGTTTGTTGATCAGGAGGATGTTGGGGATCTCAATAAGACTATCACTTTGGGGGAGCTTGAAGCCACTCTAAAATGGTTCAAGAAAGACAAGAGCACTAGACCGGATGGATGGATGGTCGATTTCTATGTTGCTTTTTTTGAAATCCTTGGAGAAGACCTTCTCAAGGTCATTGAAGATTGTAGAATCTCTGGGAAAAAGTATGAGTCCTTCAACTCCACCTTCGTTGCGCTCATCCCAAAATCGACAACCCTGGCTCCTTCGATGACTTTCATCCCATCTCCCTCTGTAATTGTATTTATAAGATCATAGCCAAAATCATAAGAAATCGCCTTCGCCCCATCTTATCCTCCCACATTTCCTCTAAACAATTTTCTTTCCTTAAGGACTGACAAATTCATGAAGTTGTAGGAACTGCTGAGGAGGTCTTGCATTCCATTCAAACGAAGAAATTGAAAGGTATGATACTCAAAGTATATCTCTCCAAAGCTTTTGATCGTGCTATCTCATTATATATCAGAATGATTTTAACTCATCTCGGTTTCCCCTTAGAGTTCATAAATTGGATTGTGTGCTGCATAACAAACATATCTTTTAGTGTCCTTATCAATGGATTGACATCCCCGTTTTTTCACTCGAAAAGGGGCCTAAGGCAAGGATGCCCTCTCTCCCCTCTATTATTTTTTCTTATCATGGAGGGACTTAGCAGACTCATCTTGGAAGACCATAGGATGGGGAGACTTCACGGTATTAGGATTACAAATAATTACATTCTAAACTATCTTATCTTTGTTGATGATGTTATGCTCTTCCTTAATGGAGGCATTAGGGACCTGGCAGATCTGCAAAACATCGTGGCCATATTTAGAACAACCACAGGAATGGAGATTAACTGCAAAAAGTCCACCATCACGGTCTTGGGATGCTCACCACATGAAATACAGTATGCTCTCCATAGATTCCCATTCACCCTTCAAAATTTGGATGATGATCTTAGATATCTGGGTTATAGAATAAAACCTCACTGTTACAAGATTGTCAATTGGATATGGCTAGTCTCTAAGCTCAAGAGAAGACTAAACATTTAGGACCATAAATATGTCTTCACAGCAGGATGGATGGTCCATATTAAAGTCGTTCTCTATGCCACACTTGTATATTGGATGTCCCTAGCATGGATTCCTAGGGGCATACTCACCAAAATTCAAAATCTTTGTTGTAGATTCCTTTGGAAAGGAAAACAAACAGGAAGAATTTTTGTCTGGGCTAGATGGGAGTTACATGCTCTACCAAAGAAATGGGGAGGTTGGGGAATTAAGAGACTGGACCATTTTTCAACTGCTCTGGATGCTAAGTTGGGATGGCAGTTGGTCACCTCATCCAGTTTATGGACAAGGGTGGCCTACTCGAATTACATGTTTCCACACAACACGGTGGATTGGATCAAACAACCCAATTGGAACAAGACTGGGATATCTATCATCTGGAAAGTAGTAATCAACTCCCTACCTCTCATCTGAGATGGGATCACCTGGAAAATACATTTTGGCTCATCGGTGTGCATTGGTTTGGATCCTTGGATTGGCAGTGGAAACTCTCATAGGCTTCCACAAGAATTAACCTTTCTACTCAACAATTCTGGTATCATCTACATTAATCACATTGTGGATCCAGAGCACACTACTCTTTTCCAACAGGCATGGAAGTCTACTCATTTTCTACACCTCCCACATATATGGCATCACTATTGGGATGATTACATCTTAGCTCTAACTAAATCACATGTTAGGATCATAGAGGGGGGAGATGAACTAGTATGGGCCCAAGCAAAACATGGCAAATACTCACCCAAGGACAGATATCTATGTATCTATGTGGACCATCGGTCACTAATCATAGAGAATTGGTGGAGTCAACTATGGAAACTAAAGTCGCCCCCCAAAACACGACTGTTCATTTGGACAATGCTCACGAACAAGGCCCCCACGGGGGACAATCTTAATAAGCGAGATTTTCACAGTCCATATTGGTGTTGCTTATGCAAGAATAGTTCAGAATCCATTGACCACCTCTTTCTATTTTGCCTGATCATTGTGGACCTGTGAAATACAACCTTCCTTACCATAAACATCCATAGCTGATGGCAGGGCTCGTCTATAAAGGGCGCCTGGCTATCCAGGTGCACATCGGTTGTCCCGAACAAAGCCAGAAACCTACCCTTCCTATTTTGTTGGGCTATTTGGATAACCCAGAACCAATACATTTTCCATAACATCATCCAAAATTGGCACTCTATCTCTGCTCTCATTTTGACTACCTATTGTTAGAAATAATACTAAGAGGGGGGGGTGAATAAGTATTATCAACCTCTTCTCAATTTATACAAAATATTTTCAGATCTGACAATTTAAACTTGCATATACCTTCCAAACTTATAATTAGATGTTTGTCATTAATTTGTATGTGAGAACCATAGAACAATGAGCAAGAACACAAAATAGACAGTCACACCAAGGAACAAAAGATGTAAGGTGGAAACCCAATGTGGGTGAAAAC
>APFE031598778.1:0-23149 GCA_000404065.3 Pinus taeda
GGGTCGCCCTACCCAGTATGCTCTAGACAAAAACCTCCCAGTCTTCGGAGACTGCGTTCATGGCTGTTCTCACCATCAATTCTTGATACGGCGTGGCCCCTATGGAAGTCAGTTGATCCCAAATCTCCTTCAATCGACCGAGGAAGGTGTCGATCTGTTCTCCCTTCTGCATCTGGTATGGCCACAGCTGATTTTCTACTAACATCTTCCTCTGCATGGAAGTATGCTGATACAACTTTGTTAGAGCCTCCCATGGGCCACATCTCATTTGTCGTATTCTTCTCGGCAATATGTGGTACTACATGGTCCTTGACCCCGTCAAGGATGCTCTTGGCCCTTGCCATTGCATCCTCGTACCTATCGTTATCAACCGGGTCAACTGGGACCGCTATTGTCCTTAAGACGAATTGCTTGAGATGGTTCCTGTCTAGAACGGATAAGATTTTGGCCTTCCAGACTACGAAGTTTGAGGCTCCATCCAGTCTGTCCTGGTATCTTACCCCGTTCACTTCCATCTCGTTGCTCCTCTACTTCCCTCCTGGAAGTTCTTGGTGTGACTCCCTCTGAGCCTCGATTTCCCTCCTAGAAACCCTTCCACCAATGTCGAGATGTACCCACTCCGATCGTTAGTGCAGTTGCACCACTAATCCAAATTTCTTGGCTAGAAATCCTCGGTAGCAACTCCCTCCTCCTTGGTCTTGCCCGGTTAGGTATTGTTCTAACTACAGTACCCCACCCGCTTCACTCTACAACTTACCCACAGCCTCATAAGCTCCAGCAAACTAAAGTTTAGACCTTCTAGGCTCTGCGCAATCCCGGCACCAACAAAATCCGCACCTCCTGGCCACGGGCGTCAATCCATCCTGACTAAGAAAGATGACTAGGCACTGCGTAGGTCGAGTTTGCTCCCCTTTACCACTGTGTTGATCCTCTTCCCGGCTCAAACTTGATGACGCAAGCACTACGTCACCCCTTCCTTGCTGCTTCTCTACTAGGAACAACTTCTGTCACCCAGGACAGTTGTTTTCTGTTGTTGTTGCTCTGCTCATCTGATGTCCTTAGTTCTCCTGTGATCTGCAACCACGCTCTGATACCATGTTGGAATTTCTAAGCCTAACTATTAGAAACCCTTCATGTACATTTCTAATTTATTTTTGCCTACTTCTTTTGATTAATTAACAAGTTATTTACCATGTAAATACTGAAAATAAATACAAGTACATGCTCAACACATTACAAATCATCAACTGAAGGAAACAAAACAAGCACACAAGTGACACCGTTGTTTTTGGACCAATGTCCCCGAAAAACCCAATGTGGGAAAACCGATGCAGCTATCATGTACATCTTTTATTTATTTTTGCCTACTTCTTTTGATTAATTAATAAGTTATTTACCATGTAAATACTGAAAATAAATACAAGTACATGCTCAACACATTACAGATCATCAACTGAAGGAAACAAAACAAGCACACAAGTGGCACCATTGTTTTTGGACCAATGTCCCCGAAAAAACCCAATGTGGGAAAATTGGTGCAGCTATCTGAGGGTTTGTATTATTAAGGAGTTTTTGAACACAATCTGGGTGCCAAAACCGGCTCACCTAACAAAGAATAATCTCGGCAATAGTACCTCTCTACTAGGAAGCAGATATTCCGACTGAAACCCCAGATAAACACTCTGACAGCTCCCAGCTCCAATCTACCCCACGAAAACCCCAACGTCTACCTCTAAGGACTGCGTCAGCCCTTCCTCGCCCTGCGTCAACCCAAGAACCCCTGCATCAACCTCTAGAGCCTCTGCGTCACCCATGTTGGCTCTCTGAGGCACTGCGCAGGTCCTTACTGCCTCTATATGGGCCCTAGCTGGCTCTACGTGGCCTCTAGCTGGCTCTGCGTCCCTCTCTCCTGGCTTTTGCATTGATTCTCTCGACAACCTCTATGCCTCTCTGCTTCTTTATTCACTGCCCCTTGTTGTTGATCACTGATTCTATCTCTCATAGCAAACCCCGCTCTAGAGAATAGAATGACTGATCACTCTGGTGTGTTCTCCAAGTGACCCTCAATCCTCCTTATATACTTTTCTCGTTGACAAATCAACGGCCGAGATTAAGTCTCTAATCAACGGCTAAGATTAACTCTGGCTTGATCCATGACTTTTGGACCCTTCTAACACAGTTTTATATTACTACACATTAATATTTTATTTTCCCTAAGTTTAGACTTAGGGACTCCATTAAAAATATTAATTATTTTAATATCTCCCAAACAGTTTAGAATCTGCCCAAACCATTTCTGGGTATTGGAGATCTCATGTGCTTTAGCGTCTCCACCAATTTTTGTGGCTAGATCACATCCGAAGCTACCCTAAATCAACACAACTCTTAATGGTTTCACTAAGGAGTGGGCAACTTTCGTCCAAGGTATCACTAGACGAGATATGCTACTTGGTTAGGATCAATTGTGGGACAATTTCACTTAGGAAGAGATGAGGTTTGCTCTTGTCGAGAGCAATATCAGTGGTAGCAGTAGCAAAGGACTGAAGCGTCTGAAAGACGAGGAGAATGCTACCCTTGCATTGAAAGAGAAGGTGAAGAAAGGTCCCAGTCAGGGACAAGGCTCAAAGGGAGATGAAAAGAAGAAGAAAGATTTGTCGAAGACCAAGTGCCTCAGATGTGGTGAGTTTCATCACTACATTACCTAGTGTCCCAAGAAGAAGAAGGAAAAGAAGGAGAAGCAAGAGCAAGCAGAAGCTTCAGCAGAGATCGATAATTTGTCCATCAGGTTGGAGGATGGATTCACATTGTATACAGCTATACCTTCAAGAGAGAGGTGAGGAGACCTTGAACTCTAGACCCCAAAGTTGCATAGATTTGGGTAGGATCCATCGAGGATAGCATCAGAAAGATGTTTCCTCACAGATCATTACCCTTGCTACAATGGCCCATAGTTTTCAGTGGCAGATGGATCAGTGTCAGCATGGCGCAATCAGATCTTGAGGGAAAATTATAGAACTATTTGCAATCAGCTATTGAGGGGCACAGAACCAGTTAGGGCGCATACAGATACTCATTACACAGTGCAGAGGCTAGTTGTAGTAAGAGACTCGGGAGACAGATACAAAGACAGTTGATTCAGACTTTTTATTCTTAGTTGCAATAGTTCCAGCAGTTGCAGCAGCATGAGATTAGTTGCAGCACATTGCAGTGTTGGTAGCAATGCAGGGTGGCACAATGCAGTGTTAGCAGTAGTGCACATGCAGGATGGTTCAGCTATAGAAAGGCAGATGAATCAGAGTAAGTGCAGTGGCTTTATGGGCAGTGATAGGTTGTCACAGTTGTCTAACATCAGCAGTGTGAGGGAAGATGTTATGGGAGAAGGCTCTAAAACACCTTCCTCGCTAAGAGGGAGTGTTAGTTTTTGTAGCATCAGACAAGTGTTCTAGTCTCATTTTTTGTCAAAGAGGCTAAAGAACACAAGATCTCCAAAACCCATAAAAGGTTTCCAGAGAAAATACCTAGAGACAGTTCAATTAAGTTAATTGATCGATAATTAAAAAATGCCTAACTTGGGAAAATTGATTAATTAACAACAATTAATTGAGAAAGATCGAGAATGCTCTAGAAACTCACACGAATTGAGTTTGAGATGATCCGAGTCATTGATGAAGATATAATCATGGTCACTGGTTCACCAACGAGAGATTGTAAAAGCAAGATGATGGGGATGGAGAAGATACATCGAATGAGTGGATTTTAATTTTAGGTAACAATGGTATGTTCTGTGCTTGCAACAATTACTTCAATGTCCTTTTATCAGCCCAATGACAATTTCCACTTAATTTCCAATAGTAATCACATTAACCATTAATCACATTAACACTAATTGTAGATAGAACATAAACAATAAGTGCAAAAGACAAGCCAAGACAAGAGAACACCAAAATTTGGCTAATGCTAGGGAAAAACCCCAAGATGGGGAAAACCCTTGATCAATTCTTCTTATTATAAATATCAAATGTTCAGCAGCGAAAGAGAGTACAATAATACAAAGTCAAAGTCAAAATTGACTTGCCCAATCACTGTCCAAAAAAACCCTATCAAATATGCAATTCTGCCCTCAGCCAACAGTAGTCAAATCAGCCCTAACCAGTGAACAATTAGCAGTGAAACTTCCCTTCTGGAGCTCGATCAACCTCAGTCAAACTCAGCCTTCTTTGCTAGTCAAAGTCAACCTAAAATAGTCAGTCAAAATCGATCAAAGTCTACACTTCTTGTTGCAGTCAAACCTGTGGTCAACACTGGTCAACAGCCCAAAAATTCTCGATTTTTGTGCCAATAATGCGGCCTGACAAAAGCCGCAGTCAAAGGAGGTCAAATACACCCAATTCTGTTGAAGGATCTAGGGTAATTAGGTATAGTAGGATTCTTCTTGACTTGATAACAATTTGTGCAGTGTTTTTACTTTTTTTGTTAGCTTAATCTTCTTTTATTATTATTAATGCATGTGTGTGTACTTCATCAAACTGCTACCAAAACATAAGAACAAGAACACAAGATGTTGGCTCTCTACCAGGACCAAAACCTCTCTTCTCTTGAGAGGAAAACTCTTTAGTAAGTTTCTGTTATTGAAGCTTCTTATTGATCAATGCCAAACCCTAGACCCCTGACTTGAATATCCTCCAAGCACAAGTCAAGTCCTTCCAGCGCTTTGTTTCCTCAGCACCTTCTCCTTCTGGTACTTCAACCTCCTTCTTCTGGCACTTTGTTCTTCTTTCAACTATTGATAGACCTTGTTGCACTTACTTTAGAAGGGACACCTTTTGATAAGTCCCTGTTGATTTGGGGTAGCATCGAATGTGCTCTAGCCATGAAAATTGATGAAGAGGCTATAGCACATGAGATCTCCAAGACCCAAAAATGGTTTGGGCAGAATATAACCAGTTTGGGAGATATTAAAATAGTTAATATTTTTAATGGAGTTCCTAAGTCTAAACTTAGGAAAAATAAAATATTAATGTCAATTAATATAAAGAGTTACAATGGTCCAAAAGTCATGGATCAAGCCAAATCTAATCTTAGTCGTTGATTCGAGATTTAATCTTGGCGTTGATGGACCAACGAGAAAAGTAGAAGACAAGGCTTGAGGGGCAGTTGGAAAACACACTGAGTTGATCAAGAATTCGATTTTCTGGGGCAGGGCTTACTGAGGAAATCGAAGGAGTGGTCAAAGTTGCAGCTGAGGGGCAGTGAATACAGTAGCATAAAGGCAGAGATAGTACCAGGAGCATCAACGCAGAATCTAGGAGAAAGTTGACGCAGAGCCAACGAGAGGCCACGCAGAGGCAGCCAAGCGTTGCGCAGAGCCTAATCAGCCAAATAGGTTGACACTGGGCCAGAGAGGCTGACGCAGACCCTAGAGGCTGACATTGGGAGATTTCGTGGGACAGATTGGAGCTAGAGAGCTAGATAGGGTGACGCAATCCCTATCAGGGTGACAGAGAGCAGCAAAAGTGCTGCAGTGTTGTTGTGGGATCGTTCCTTTGGTGATTTAACCGAAATATTTGTCTCCGACTGAGAGGTACTACTACCGAGGGCATTCTCTGTTGGGTGAGCCATTTCTGGCACCCAGATTCTATTCTGAAACTGCTTAATAATAAAACCCTCTGATAGCTACACCGGTTTTCCGGCATCGGGTATTTCCAGGGACAATAGTCCAAAAATAACTATGTCACTAGTGTGTTTGTTTCTTTCAGTCGATGATCTGTATGTGTTGGTATTGTACTCGTATTTATTTTCAGTATTTAAATGGTAAATAACTTGTTAAGTAACTCAACAAGTGGGAAGAAAAAAATCATATAGTATAGGAAGAATTTCTAACGGATAGACTTAGAAATTCCGACATGGTACCAGAGGGTGGTTGCAGATCACAGGATAACTGAAGGCATCAGCAAAGCAGAGCAGTAGCAGCAAAAAACAGTTGTCCCGAGTGACAGAAGTTGTTCCTAGCAAAAAGCAGCAAGGAAGGCGTGATGCAGAGAGCCTGTGTCAGCAGTTCGAGCTAGGAGGACGATCAGCGCTGAGGCAAAGAGGAGCAAACCTGACCTACGCATTACTAGATCATCTTTCTCAACCAGGAAGGATCGACGTTGTGGCCAGGTGGTGCAAATTGTGTCGGTGTCGGGATTGCGCAGAACCTAAAGGCTCTAACCTTTAGACTGTTGGGGCATAGGAGGCTGTGGCTAAGTTGCAGAGCGAAGTTGGTGGGGTACTGTGGTCAGAATAGTACCTAACAGGGCAAGACCAAGGAGGAGGGAGTTGTTGCCGAGGATTGGCAGAGGGATTTCCAGAAGGGAAATCAAGGCTCAGAGGGAGTCAAACCGTGAACTTCCAGACCGGAAGTAGAGAGACTTGAAAGAGTCAAAAGTGGAGCAGCGAAATGTCAGTGAATGGGCTAAGAGATCAGGATAGACTGGACAGAGCTTCAAACTTCGTAGTCTGGAAGGCCAGGATCTTGTCCATTCTAGACAAGTATCGCATCAAACACTTCGCCTAAAACAATAGCGATCCCGGTTGACCCAGCTGAAAATGACAAGTACGAGGAGGTGATGGCCAAGGCAAAGTGCATCATCCTTGATGGTGTCAAGGATCATGTGGTGCCACACATTGTCGAGAAGGAGACGGCAAATGAGATGTGGGAGGCACTAAAGAAATTGTACCAACATATTTCTGTGTAGAGGAGGATGTCACTTGAAAATCAACTGCGGTCATATCAAATGCAAAAGGGAGAGCAGATAGATGTCTTCCTCAGTGAATTGAAGGAGATGTTGATTTGGGATAGCATCGGATGTGCTCTAGCCATGAAATTTGGTGGAGAGGTTGGGGCACATGATATCTCCAATATCCAGAAAGGGTTTGGGCAGATTCTAAACAAATCAAGAGATATTAAAATAATTAATATTTTGAATGGAGTCCCTAAGTCTAAACTTAGGGAAAATAAAATATTAATGTGTATTAATATGAATCTGTGTTAGAATGGTCCAAAAGGCATAGATCAAGCCAGATCTAATCTTAGCCGTTGATTAGGGACTTAATCTCGGCAGTTGAGATGTCAACAGAAAAAGTATAAGAGGAGGCTTGAAGGGCACTTGGAGAACACCCAGAGGGAGACCAGTCAGTTCAATTTTTGGAGCAGGGTTTGCTGAGAAATTGAACCAGTGGTCTAGAGAGCAGTCAGGAGGCAGCAAGTAAGGAACAGAGAGACGGGAGATCAGTGCAGAAGAGGCAGATGCAGAGCCAAAGGAAGCCACGCAGAGGCAGCAGAGACTGCACAGAGCTAGAAGGGTCCGCGTCATCCACACAAAGGCTGTAGGAGTGACGCAGAAGCCCATAGAAGTTGTGCAGAGCCTCAATAGGCTGACGCAGAGGGTTTCAGGCTGTAGCAGAGATTAGTAGGGCCTACGCTAGGTTTAGGAAAGTGCTAAAAGTTTGTTTATCTGTGGATAAGCCAGTTTGGCACCCTGTTGTATAAGAAAATTGTTGAATAATAAAATCCCCCCCTGTTGCACCGGTTTTCCCACATTGGGTTTTTCCGGGAACATTAGTCCAAAATAATTATGTCAATGTGTGCATATTTTTGTTTCTATATTACGATGTGATATCTGCAACAGTATTTATTTTAATGTTTGTTGAAGTAATTTCATGAATAACTTATGATGAAATAACTAGGAAAAGTAAATCAGTTGCTGTAGTGATAGAATTTTCACATGGTATCAGAGCAAGCAATCAGAGACAGAAAGGGAAAATCAGTTATGGGTTGAGACCATGATGCAGAGGCATCCACCTTAGGGGACTCACGCAGATTTTCAGAAGATTGCACAAGAGAGAGAGATTTCGATTTCTCTATGTTGGCTTCCAGGTTGGAAGAAAAAATGGTGTGCATGACTAGTGTTGCATCATCAGAAGTATAGTATATAGACAGTGGAGCCTCGTGGCATATGATGGGAATCAAGGAGTGTTTCTCAGAATATCGAGAAGAGAAGATGAACTTTCAGATCACCATGGGGAACAAGGGGAACAAGGCAAAGTGTACTCCAGTAGAAGAGCGTGTCATAGTTTTTCAGACAGAATCGGGAGAGCGGTTCCGTGCCACAAATGTGTTGTATGTGCCAGGATTGGGGATGAACTTACTTTCCGTGTCACAACTACAAGGCAAAGGCTATGACGTCTACTTCATCAAGGAAAAGGTATACATCAAACACCCGCGCTAGAAATAGAAAGTGCAAATCAGGATCAAAAGTAATCGGTTGTACAAATTACAACTAGAATCTCCAAAGGCACTAATAGGCAGTCATGGGAACAAAGACTTAAACAAACTATGGCACAAAAGGATGGGTCACTTGCACCATGGAGCTCTGAGAATTCTCAAGAGCACTGTAACAAGAGTTTCAGATCTGAGTATGGAATGAGATGATATATGCAGGGGATGCGCTCTAGGAAAGTATGCCAAGGCGGCATTTCCTAGGAGCAACCACAGGGCCAAGAGTGTACTAGGATTGATACACAGATATTTGTGGACCTATGTCCGTCAAAGCTCTCAGCGGTGCTGAGTATTTCCTTACTTTCATTGATGACCACTCGAGGAAAACTTGGATCTATTTTTTGAAAACCAAGGATGAGGTTTTTTGTCGATTCACGGAGTTCAAGGCTCTAGTGGAGAATCTGACAGGTAAGAAAATAAAACTCTTGCGCTCAGATAATGGTGGAGAATATGTCGATAAGGACTTCACTGATTTTTGCGCTAAGGAGGGCATCAAAAGAGAGTGGACAGCTCCCTGCAATCTGGAGCAGAATGGGGTGGCAGAAAGGAAAAACAGGACTATTGTAGAAGCAGCTAGGGCCATGCTGTATGATCAGGATATGCCAAAATTCCTATGGGCAGAAGCATGCAACACAACTGTCTACGTTCAGAACAGGACTCTTCATCGGGCATTGGGCAAGATTACTCTAGAGAATGTCTTCACTCGGAAGACACCTGAAGTCAATCATTTCAGGATATTTGCGAGTGTGGCATATTGTCGCATACCCGAAGAAAAGAGGAAGAAGCTCGATCAGGCTGCAAAAAAGGGGTATCTGGCAGGATATAGCAAGAACGCTAAGGCATACAGGATCTATCTTCCAGGGAGCAAGAAGGTAGTAGTACGACGGGATGTAAAGTTCATGGAGGACAAAGCTTTCAGAGGATCTCATGAAATGCCTTCCAAGGAGCAGTTGAAAAAGGATCTGTTGGTCATGCCTCTTCAACCAACGGAAGTGAAGAATCCTTCCTCAGATCAAGAAGATTCTCAGATGAGGAAGAGGAGCAAACATAAGCACCTATTGGCAGAGGAAGAACCAGCAGGGAACTTCGTTAGATTCTACGTGATGCAGAGAACTTCATCGAAGAGCCAAGGAACAATAAACTAGAGCGAAAACAGCCAGACAGGTATCAAGCGTTAGTAGCTTAGGATAGAGAGCCTTCCAAGCTTCAAGGAGGCAGTTCAGCATCAGGTCTGGCTAGATGCAATGGTGGAGGAGCATAACTCCATAATGGTAAACATTGTCTGGGAGGTGGTGTCAAGGCCTCAAGACAGATGTGTGGTAGGTTCAAGATGGATCTACAAGATCAAATATGTTGCAGACTGCAATATTGAAAAATAAAAGGCCAGGTTTGTGGCTAAGTGGTATGCTCAAAAGGAAGGGATTGACTATGAGGAAACCTTCGCCCCAGTAGCCAAGTATACATCTCTTAGGACTGTGATATCTCTTGCAGCCCAAATGGGATGGGAGATCATCAGATGGATGTCAAAACAGCATTTCTGAACGGGATAATAGAAGAAGAAGTATACATTGAACAACCAGAGAGCTTTGAAACTCATGAGAAGAAGTCTCATGTATGCAGACTAAAGAAAGCCTTGTATGGGTTGAAGCAAGCACCAAGAGCGTGGTATGGTCGAATAGATGGCTACTTGTAGAAGATGGGGTTTGTCAAGAGTGACGCGGATCTGAATCTCTACTATCTTGTCATAGAGAGCAAGCCACTTATCTTAGTATTATATGTGGATGATCTCTTCCTAACAGGATCATCCAGGCTCATTAAAGACTGCAAGAAGAATCTAGCCACAGAGTTCGATATGAAAGATATGGGATGAGTGCACTATTTTCTAGGGTTGGAAGTTTGGCAGCAGAAAGGAGAAATCTTCCTTGGGCAAAGAAGGTATGCTACAGAAATTCTGAAAAGGTTCGGGATGGGAGACTGTAGACCTATGGCTACGCCAATGATCACCAACTGGAAGAAGATTGATGCATCAGAAGACAAGGATGTCGATCCCACCCTATACCGACAGCTCATAGGGTCCCTGATGTATCTAGTCAATACCAGGTCAGATATTTGCTACGCTGTCAACACCCTCAGTCAGTTCATGGTGGAACCAAAGAGGGTTGACTGGGAAGCAGCCAAGCACGTTCTTAGGTATTTACAGGGAACAGTTGATTATGGGCTCTTGTACAACAAGTGGAAGGATATCAAGTTGAGTGGATTTACTGATGCAGATTGGGCAGGAAGTTCAATGGATCGGAAAAGTACCTTTGGGTACTGTTTCAACATTGGATCAGGAATAACCTCCTGGTGCAGTAGGAAACAGAAGTCTGTGGCTCTAAACTCGTCTAACGCAGAATATATGGCAGCAAGCACAGCTTTGTGTGAGGCCATGTGGCTTAGAAAACTGTTGGTAAACCTATTCAGAAGAAATATGGAGGCGACCAGGATCATGCGTGATAATCAGAGTTGCATCAAACTCTTTGAGAATCTAGTATTTCATGATAGGTCAAAGCATATTGATATCTAGTGTCACTTTGTCAGAGATTGTGTCAAACGTGGAGCTGTACAGTTGAGCTACACTCCTACAGGGGAACAAGTGGTAGATATCCTCACCAAGGCCCTTGGAAAGTCAAAATTTGACTACTTCAGAGAAAAGATGGGGATGGTAAAGAACCCTTTCAGAAGTAGTGTGTTAGAAACACAAATGACGAGGGAGTTGCAGTGCAAATGCAGTGTTGGCAGAAAGGACCAACAACAGCACAAATGCAAAGGGAGTTGCAGTGCAGATGCAGTGTTAGGGGAAAGGACGAACAGCAGCACAGATGCAAAGGAAGGTGCAATGCAGATGTAGGGCTGGGAGAAAGGACCAGCAGCAGCACGGATGCAGAGGGAGTTGTCGTACAGATGCAATAGTGGCAGTGGCAAAACCATGGACAGCAGTACAAGATGCAGCAATGGAGAGGATGTTGGGCAGGGAGGCCTAGCATCAGCACAGGTACTAATGCCGGATGATCAAAGTAATACTTAGTGAGGAGTATTGCTAGATCACAGTCCTCGCTAAGAGGGAGTGTTGATTTGGGGTAGCATCGAATGTGCTCTAGCCACGAAATTCGGTGGAGAGGTTGGGGCACATGAGATCTCCAATACCCAGAAAGGGTTTGGGCAGATTCTAAACAGATCAGGAGATATTAAAATAATTAATATTTTTAATGGAGTCCCTAAGTCTAAACTTAGGGAAAATAAAATATTAATGTGTATTAATATGAATTTGTGTTAGAATGGTCCAAAAGACATGGATCAAGTCAAATCTAATCTTAGTCGTTGATTAGGGACTTAATCTCGGCCGTTGAGATATCAACAAAAAAAGTATAAGAGGAGGCTTGAGGGGCACTTGGAGAACACACTGAGGGGGACCAGTCAGTTCAATTTCTGGAGTAGGGTTTCCTGAGAAATTGAACCAGTGGTCTGGAGAGCAGTGAGGAGGCAGCAACTACAAAACAGAGATACGGGAGATCAACGCAGAAGAGGCAAACGCAGAAGAGGCAAACGCAGACACTGTGCAGAGCTAGAAGGACTTGCGTCATCCATGCAGTGGCTGCATGAATGACACAGAAGCCCAGCGAGGTTGCACAGAGCCTCAGTAGGCTGACGCAGAGGGTCTTAGGCTGACGCAAAGGGTTTCAAGCTGACGCAAAGGGTTTCACGCTGTAGCAAAGGTCAGTAGGGCCTACGTTGGGTTTAGGAAAGTGCTGGAAGTTTGCCTATCTGTGGGTAAGCCAGTTTGGCACCCTGTTGTACAAGAAAATTGTTGAATAATAAAATCCTCCCTTGTTGCACTGGTTTTCCCACATTGGGTTTTTCCGGGGACATTAGTCCAAAATAACTATGTCAATGTGTGCATATTTTTGTTTCTGTATTATGATGTGATATCTGCAGCAGTATTTATTTTAATGTTTGTTGAAGTAATTTCATGAATAACTTATGACGAAATAAGTAGGAAAAGTAAATTAGTTGCTGCAGCGATAGAATTTTCACAGGAGATCCGTGATCAGCTAACTTCCATAAGGGCCACACTGGATCAGGAGCTGATGGTGAGGACTGCATTGAACGCAATCTCAGAGGATTGGGAGGTATTTGTCCAGAGCATATTAGGCCGGACGAGCCTTCCAAATTGGGAGGAACTATGGACAGCTCTTCGTCAAGAAGAGATCAGACAGGTGTCCAAGGCGGGGAGTAGCGGAAAAGGGGTCAGAATCAAGGAGGAAGAAGAAGATGCGGCTCTCGCATCTGTGGGAAAGAAGGAGAAAAGAAATAAGGACCTCTCCAAGGTCAAGTGTTTCCATTATGGGGAACTGGGTCACTATGCGAACCAATGTCCTAGGAAGAAGAGCAAGGGAGAGGCTTCTAAGACTAAGATTGCGCTGGCTAAAGCGGAGAAGGAAGTTGAGACTGATGACGACTGTGTCATGAGTGCTCATGCACCTCGAGAGAAGAGGTTGGGAGACATCTAGCTGTAGTTAGACGAACTACAGGCAATGAGGGGCAGGATCCTCAAGGTACCCAACCTCTTGGATCATACCTTGCTACGAGAGCCCTAAAGAGGAGTAGCAAGACTGACAAATGTCGGTAGAGACGGATGTGGATGAAGCAACAGAGAGTGCTACAGTGCAGGAGTCCCAGGACAGCATGAGGCAGCAGTGCGAGATGCATGGAGTTGTTGCAGCAGCGCAGAGGTCAGTAGAGGGAGCACTTGTCAGCAACAAAGGGAGCTTCAGCATCAGGAGTGTTTCTAGCCTGACGGAGATGTCAGAATTGGGAGTATCAGTTACTTACTTCTCAATAATTGAGTTGCAGTGCAGCAGTTAGCAATGGCAATGCTATGGGCAACACAATGCAGCGTGATGAGAGGGGATGCAGTGCAGATGCAGCAATGGCAATGGCAGGGCCATGGGCAGCAGCACGAATGCAGAGGGAGTTGTCGTACGGAGGCAGCAATGGCAGTGGCAGGGCCATGGGCAACAGCACATGATGCAGCAGTGAAGAGGATGTTGGGTGGGGAGGCCTAGCATCAGCACAGGGACCAATACTAGATGATCAGAGTGATACTCAGTGAGGAGTATTACTAGAGCACAGTCCTCGGTAAGAGGGAGTGTTGATTTGGGGTAGCATGGGATGTGCTCTAGCCATGAAAATTGGTGGAGAGGCTATAGCACATGAGATCTCCAAGACCCAACAATGGTTTGGGCAAAACCTAACCAGTTTGGGAGATATTAAAATAATTAATATTTTTAATGGAGTTCCTAAGTCTAAAATTAGAAAAAATAAAATATTAATGTGAATTAACATAAAATTGAGTTAGAATGGTCCAAAAGTCATGGATTAAGCCAAATCTAATCTTAGTTGTTGATTAGAGATTTAATCTCAGTCATTGAATGGGCCAACGAAAAAAGTATAAGAGGAGGCTTGAGGGTTAGTTGGAGAACACAGAGGCCCGCACAGGGGTTCTTGGATAGCCAGTTCGAGTGGCCAAATTGTTGCCAAATTGCTTGTGTAGAAGGGAAAAATTCCCTCAGTAATTTTGCCAGTGATTTCTCAGGAAAGGATTGCAAGTTCAGCATCCAGTTCATTGTGCTCAGATTTTGTTGTTGAATAATAATAATAAAACCCTCATTTGTTGCACTAGTTTTCCCACATTGGGTTTTTTTAGGGATGTTTGTCCAAAAATATCAATGTCAATTGTATTGAGTGTGCTCTATTTTTCTCAGTTCCAGTTTATTTTCCGTAGCATTTTTATTGTGAAAAAATTGCAGTGTGATTTATTCGTTATTTTTCCCTAACAAAATATACAACATAATTAGTCAGTTAGAAAAAAAATGCTAGTTGTTGCATTTCAAGGAATTTTCAAAAGGAATTCATTATATTCATCAAGTATTAAATATTAAATTTCTATTAGTATGAAAAGTTTGTACCTAATAAGAATTTAAAACCATCAATGTTGTGGGAAAATACATTTTGTAACTATGTAATGAACAAGATTCGTATACTCAGAGGAATGCTTTGATACTAATGTAACGAACAAAGTTCATATACGCAGTGAAATACTCGAAATATTTGGTATATAAGAATGTCCATCATGGTACAAATAATTTATTATATAAGAAAATATTTGAATACAAGAGAAATCATTACAAATGAAGGTGAGAGCCTACTTATATAACTAGGCAAGTACCCTTTCACAAATGGTCATGTCCTTAGAGACATGCCTCTTCAATACTAACTACTAGTTAATTAATTATTATTACAATTATCATTATTGTTTATATTTATATTATTTTTATATATATATTATTCATAACATTGTCTTCCTCTTCGAAAAGCTTTGTCCTCAAAGCTTACTAATGAAAAAGCATGTCATCTGTTTCTTGGTCTTGTAATCTATTTGCATTCTTCTAGATTCTTGGAGTTGTCATCTTCATTGATACAAAATGATAGGATCCTCTGAGTGATAAACAAAATTGTCGAACTGAGAAGGAATCTAACCATCCTAAATCAATCTTCCATGCAACCTTGCAATTACTTGATAGCTAGTATAAATTACTATCGTCAAACGAGACTGTGCTGACAACATTATTCTTTTGAACATAAGTCTGTTCTTTATATTATGAGTGATATAGATACGCAAACTGATTGAGATGTCTGCTCTTGTGATTTGGGTGTAGATAAGGATTTATTTTGACTTGATTTTCCCTTAACTTATTGGTGTCAATTTCTTTATTTACTTGAAATACTAACTTCCTTTAGGTATGGAAGTTGTTTGGTTAATCATTGGATCTTCACGTGAAATCTCAATCACTTGAACTGCAACATCTGAATATGTTTTTACTTTCAATTTTTTTCATCATCTTGAGTTGTGGTATTGATTGGATCAATATTCATTCCTTTCCCTTCAACTTGAACAGCTATGTCTATTGACTTCGATGCTTCTCCTTGAGTAAGTTGTTCTAACTTGTCTTTTAGCAACTGCTTGTTACTTTTAAACTTCTTTATTTGTCTAAGAAGGTTTATTTCTTCGTTTTCTAAATTGTTGACTTTATCTTTAGTATCCTTTTCTTCATTTTTTAAACTTTTGATTTGTTCTAATAAATTTTTATTAAGGTTCTTTAAACGTAAATTTTCCTCTTCTTGTTCTGATAAATGTTTTTTGAGTTCCTTCTTTGTGACCTTAGTCTTCTTGACTTGTGCAAGTAATTTTTCAACGTTGTCATTGAGGCGAAAAATTTCTTCGTCCTTTTTCATTACTTCCTTCTAATGAATATCAGCAAGATCTTTATATTCTTGTTGTAAATTTTGCTCAAATTTGGCTATTTTGTCTTTCTCTTGATCTTCCAGCTACAATTTCTCGGTACACTGGATTACATCTTTTTGTAGGGGTGATGATGGGCTTTTGACTTGCAATTTGCATTCCATTTGCTTCATTTCCTTATTAAAATTTGCATGTTGTCACCCAAATATTTCCATTAATTGTTCTATATCTCGTGCTAACAATTGTTTTTGTGCATCACTTAGATATTTGACTAAAGTAAAGGTTTTGTAACATTTGTGCAAACGACATTTTGATTTGTAAATGACTCTTCTCAATTAGAATATCCCTCTGAACAAAAACGACAATTATTACAATTATCATTATTATTTATATTTATATTATTATTATATATATTTTATTCATAACACTGCCTTCCTCTTCGAAAAGCTTTGTCCTCAAGCTTACTGATAAGAAAGCATGTCATTTGTTTCTTAGTCTTGTAATCTATTTGCAATCTTCTGAATTCTTGGAGTTGTCATCTTCGTTGATACAAGATGATAGGATCCTGTTAAAATTGGCAACTAGGGCCAAACTCCATGTGGGTCATCTTATTTATGGCAGCTGATATTTTTGTTGGATTCCCCTCATCGAGAGGTGTAGGATTGATCTAAACATCATCCGATTCTGATAAGTATTCATGGAGTTATGAAATTATTTGCATTATAAGACAATTCGTCAAGGTCGGCCAGCAACCAAATAAACCCCACATGTGCTCAACGTTTTACTATAAATAGAGGTGGCCTTCAAGTCATTTCAACACACTTGGGATCTCTTCCTCTCTCTACTTGTCTTTGGGTTTTAGTAGGAGGAGAGATCCTAAGGAATAACGTTGCCCTAATCTAGAGGGCAGAAAGCCGGAAAAGCCGGAACTGTCGGAAAAGCCGGAACTGCCGGAAAAGCCGGAACTGCAGGAAAAGCCAGAAAAGCCAAAACTGCCGGAAAAGCCAAAACCGCCAGAAAAGTCGGAAATGCCGGAACTGTTGGGAACTGCCGGAACTGCCAGACCTGCCGGGAACTACCGAAACAGCCAGAGCATCTGTCTCCGAAGGAGAGCAACATGCAAGGGACAGCTAACTAACATTGGGACAGTTATATGGTACTTAGCAGCAAATACACCAAGCATGCAATGTTACAGCTAGCATGCAAGACAACTAGCATGCTAGGGACAACAAGCAAGCAAGGGACCACAAGCAAGCAAGGTGCAGCCAACACATAGGTTAGGACGGCAACATGGTGCAGCAATGCCACATAATGCAAATCGGTACAATCATGATTAATGAAGCGTGATGAGATGCAGCATAGTGATGATGGGTGCAGCATGGTGCAGCGCGATGAGGTGCAGCATTATGACGAAATGCAGCACAACGATAGGTGCAGTCGTTACCTTGGAGAATTAGTTGAAGCAGCATGTCTTCAACTGATCTCATGTATCATCTTCTTAGAGATGATCTATGCTCTTATCTCATATTCGATGATTGCTCTAGTAGATAGACATCAGATACTGCCTTATCTACGATATGGTAAGTCAATGAGCAAGGAGGTTCCAACGCATTGAGATTGATGTACAAGTCGCAAACATTTTGTCAAAACCCTGGGGAAATATCAAATCTGTGACTTTCCCGAATGACTTGGAGTCGTTGAGAGACCTTCTTATAAGGGTCCTGCATGTTGCATGCATTGAGCTCTAGGAGCTCTAGGGGGCTTGGGGTACTTACTGGAGCAACATACGACCACAGGGCGACTCACCCTCCGCTGGTGGTGCGCTATGAATAGGATGATTAGTTCTTCTGTGGGCCAGGATGATTAGTTCTCTGTGGCAACTGTGGAACATGATGATTAGTTCTCCTGTGGGCCAGGATTATTTGTTCTCCGTGGCAACTATGGAACAGGATGATTAGTTCTCTTGTGGGCCAGGATGATTTGTTCTCTATGGCGACTATGGAACAAGATGATTAGTTCTCCTATGGGGCAGGATGATTAGTTCTCCTATGGGGCAGGATGACTAGTTCTCCGTGGCATCCACAGACAGGATGATTCGTTCTCTTGTGGACAGGATGATTAGTTCTCCTGTCGAGGCATCCTACCCATGCAGTCTGGGACTCATGGGAAGTACCTCTCATCTGATCAATGAGCAAGGAAATGAGGGATAGGACCATAGTAGTACTATCGATGGACGCATCGTTGTATCTACCGTACTCCCTATGCTAGGATGACCTCCATTGATCTGGGATCAGTATGAGTGGTTTAAGACACTCTCTTGTGACATTGATCTGGGATCAATATGAGTGGTTTGAGACACTCTCTTATGACATTGATCTGGGATCAATGAAACTGATATGGGATCAGTATGAGTGGTTTGAGACACTCTCTTGTGACATTGATCTGTGATCAATGAAACTAATCTAGGATCAGTGTGAGTGGTTTGAGACACTCTCTTGTGATATTGATCTGGATCAATAAAACTAATTTCGGGTCAATAAGAGTGATGTGACACACTCTCTTCAGATGAAACTGGCTTCTGGTCAGTAGAGAATGGTATGAGACATTCTCGATCAATTCTTCTTCTTCATGGTTCAGCAGAGCAGAGCAGTGCAGGGCACTGATGGCAGAGATAGTACAGTCAGATATATGGATCAACGGATTGAGTTCTCCCTAGTTGAGAATGAATGTTAAAATTGGCAACTAGGGCCAAACTCCATGTGGGTCATCTTATTTATGGTAGCTGATATTTTTCTTGGATCCCTCTCATCGATAGGTGTAGGATTGATCTAAAGATCATCCAATTTTGATAAGTATTCATGGAGTTATGAATTTATTTGCATTATAAGACAATTCGTCAAGGTCGGCCATCAACCAAATAAACCCCACATGTGCTCAACGTTTTAATATAAATAGAGGTGGCCTTCAAGTCATTTCAACACACTTGGGATCTCTTCTTCTCTCTACTTGTCTTTGGGTTTTAGTAGGAGGAGAGATCCTAAGGAATAACGTTGCCTTGATCTAGAGGCCATAAAGTCGGAACTGCCAGAAAAGTCGAAACTACAAGAAAAGCCAGAAAAGTCGGAACTATCGGAAAAGCCGAAACTACCAAAAAAGCCAGAAATGTCGGAACTGCTGGAACTGTCGGGAACAACCGGAACCGCCGGGAACAGCGGAAACTGCCAGAATTGCCGAGAACCGCTGAAACAACCGGAGCATTTGTCTCCGAAAGAGAGCAGCATGCAAGGGACAACTAACTAACATTGGGACAGTTGTATGGTACTTAGCAGAAAATACACCAAGCATGCAATGCTATAGCTAGCATGCAAGGGACAACTAGCATGCAACAACAAGCATGCTAGGGACAACAAGCAAGCAAGGGACAGCAAGCAAGCAAGGTGCAGCCAACACATAGGCTAGGATGGCAACATGGTGCAGCAATGGGACATAATGCAATACAGTGATGGGTACAGTCAAGATTAATGAAGCATGACGAGATGCAACATAGTGATGATGGGTGCAACATGGTGCAGCGCGGTGAGGTGCAACATGATGACGAAATGCAGCACAACGATAGGTGAAGGAGTCAGCTTGGAGAATTAGTTGAAGCGGCATGTCTTCAACTTATCTCATGTATCATCTTCTTCGAGATGATCTATGCTCTTATCTAGAAAAGTCAAAGTGTTGACTTATGTTGTAAACGTACTATCTCTCTCTCTCTCTGTTGAACTATTGAAGAACATATAAGAACAATTGATCAAGGGTTTCCCCACATTGGGGTTTGTCCCTGGCTAGCGCCACATCTTGTGTCCTCTTGTCTTGGCTTGTCTTCTACGATTTATGTTTATGTTCTATCTGCAGTTTACTTTAATGCTAACGTGATTGCTAATCTGGAAAAGATATGGAGCTAACTGTGAAAATTGAAATAAATTGCTCTAAGCATAGAACATACCTAAAATTAACAGATCCTTTGAGTGATAAACAGAATTGACGAACTGAGAAGGGATCTAACCATCTTAAATCAATCTTCTATGGAACCTTGCAATTACTTGATAGCTGGGATAAATTACTATCGTCAAACTAGACTGTGTTGACAACATTATTCTTTCGAACATAAGTTTGTTCTTTCTATTATGAGTGATACAGATACGCACACTGATTGAGATGTATGCTCTTGTGATTCAGGTGTAGATAAAGATTTATTTTGACTTGATTTTCCCTTAACTTGTTGGTGTCAATTTCTTGATTTACTTAAAGTATCTTATTTCCTTTAGGTATGGAAGTTGCTTGGTTAATCATTGGATCTTCATGTGAAATCTCAATCGTTTGAACTGCAACATCTAAATATGTTTTTACTTCCATTTTTTTCATCATCTTGAGTTGTGGTATTGATTGGATCAGTATTCATTCATTTCCCTTCAACTTGGATTGCTACGTTTGTTGACTTCGATGCTTCTTCTTGAATAAGTTGTTCTAACTTGTCTTTTAGCGACTTCTTGTCACTTTTAAACTTCTTTATTTGCGTAAGAAGGTTTTCATTATGATTCCTTAGACGTGAAATTTCTTCGTTTTCTAAATTGTTGACTTTATCCTTAGTATCCCTATCTTCATCTTTTAAACTTTTGATTTGTTCTAATAAATTTCTATTAAGGTTTCTTTAAACGTAAATTTTCCTCTTCTTGTTCTGATAAGTGTTTCTTGAGTTCTTTCTTTGTGACCTTAGTCTTATTGACTTGTGCAAGTAATTTTTCAACATGGTCATTGAGGCGAGAAATTTCTTTGTCCTTTTCATTACTTCTTTGTAATGAATATCAACAAGATCTTTATATTCTAGTTATAACGATTTCTTATTTCACTGAAATTTGGCTATTTTGTCTTTCTCTTGATCTTCCAGCTACAATTTCTTGGTACATTGGATTACATCTTTTTGTAGGGGTGGTGATGGGTTTTTGACTTGCAATTTGGATTTCATTTTCTTCATTTACTTATTAAAATTTGCATGTTGTCGCTCAAATATTTCCATTAATTGTTCTATATCTCATGCTAACAATTGTTTTTGTGCACCACTTAGATATTCGACTAAAGTAAAGGTTTTGTAACATTTTGTGCAAACGACATTTTGATTTCTAAATAACTCTTCACAATTAGAATATCCCTTTGAACAAAATCGACATTTGAAAAGACACCCACAATTTTTTCCTTTTTCTCCACTTTTTTTTAACTTTGTGTGGAACTTTCTTTAATTATTTTTTTTGTTAAATACCCTTCTCGGCTTATTTGATACTAACTTTGCTTTAAAAAATTTGAACCAAAACCTTGGAAATTCCCTTTTTTTAGCTAATAAACCTTCAACACTTTAGCAATAAATCTTTAATAACTTTTTCCCCTTTAAAATATTTTCAATTTACTTTTTCTTTTTTGGGTTGACCTTAGGGTTTTTAAAGACAACCCCTTTAACTTTTATTAATCCTTCAAATCTTAGTATCGAATTTTTCTTTAATGTTTTTGGACTTAGATTTTCTTCTCCTCCTCTCATTTTTTAATAAATAATATATATATATATATAATATATATAAACAAAAGGATTAAATAAAGGTATATTATTAAAAATATATTATAATCAAAGAGTTATACATAAAGGGGTAATATTATTAAAAGTAATATATATAATTATATATATATATATACTCTCTTTGTATATTATATCACGGTTCACCTTACAACCTTAGCAACTAAAACGTTCACTAACTAAATAACCACCCTGTAATTACCTGGGAATATCATAATAATAACTTTGTATTACTCTTTTTCCTTTTTAACACCCTTTTTATATATATAGAGAGAGAGAGGGTACCTTTACAGTGAATTTGAATATTCTCCAAATTCCCTTTTTTCTCTATCAATATATAATGCCTTTGATTTTTCTTTTACGAAGTATATCACACTGACACACTTAATCAACTTTTAATGTCGGTTTATCTAATAATCGTTGACTTAGGTAATATGTTAAAATATTTATTAATCTGTCAATTGTTTTGGAAAGGAAAAAACACGATACTAGAGTTTCTAACTTCGAAAATTTGTAATGACGATATGGGTTTGTACGACATTTACAACTTAATGGGTGTCACTGAATGTATGAGAGGGACACAACGGATCGATTGGTGGTACAACAGAGTGGCAGAAACGGATAAGGCGAATGGCTGGAGTTTACAAGCTACTGGTCAGGAATGGTCTATTGGCGGAGTCAGCGGGAAAAGGGTAGATGCGGCGACAACAAAGGAATATGCAGCGACAGGGTGCAGATTTGTAGTCGGGTGGTGGACTTGCTGTGTCAGTGGCTGCAGATTGGAACGTGGACGGAAGACGGTTGTAATCCACAACGACGGGGGTTTTGATATCGGAGGTGGCGTTGTAGGAATTAGGAGTTGCGGGGACTGATAGTTGCGACCCTATTCGAGATGGCAGTGTCAGTTAGTTGACGATGGTTGTGGCTGTGTGTATAGCAGCTGACAGCTGCTAGCAATTTTTGTTTGTTTTTTTTTTTTTGGTTTATTGGTTTTCATTTTATCTATTTTTAATAAACTCCTCTTTTAATATTTCTCTTTACATATAATAGATTTTCGTAATATTTTAATAAATAATTCTTATAGTATATTGTGATATTCTTTTAAAAAATAATCTTTTTTATAGTATATTTTTTATGATTTTTTAATCCTTGTAAATACTTCTTCTTTTCTTTTCTCTTTTTTTTTAATCTTTGACTATCCTTCTCTTATTGTTTTGAAAGAATCTTTTGTTTTTCAATTTTATTGTGTTTTGGAATATTATTTTTTTTATAAATTAGGTATCAGTTACTTAAGTTGGGCGTTTCCTTTATTGAAGATCACAAACTTTCATGTACTTTACAAGCTTCGTTTTCCATATCGAATAGAGTTTCTGTATTCCCTTTAGCAAGTTCTGCCTCCTTTGTTGCAGTTAGGATATATTGTCTTCTTCCGTTATGCTATGCTCATTACATCTAAGTGAAAAAAGAAGCAAATTGTAGTTTCCAAACCGTGTCCTCCCAATCCCGTTATACACAGTTTAATAATTAATGTCAATTTGAACTCCAATAAGATACATCAGTTGAGATGGCTTTCTTTTCGGTGCACTTAACTAGGTTAGTTTTAACATGCGACTAATTTTAAAGCTGTAAGCTGTTACAACGAATTTCTAAGGAGATTGACTCATCTTGATTTTAGTTTACAAAGTGAATTTGAAAGAAATTTATGTACTTCTATTTTAGTATGGTTGTGCATTAAAGGAGGGAACACACAAGAAGTACTTTATCTTGAACCTTTTCATTTTAGTCTGAATCCGCCCAGTCCACTGAGTACTAAAGTAGTAATATCATGTGCCAACAGATTTCGATGCTTTATAAGTAGAGAAAATTTTCAAAATTTGGA